>OY757916.1:51364719-51557219 GCA_963585895.1 Sepioteuthis lessoniana
CATCCTAATAGGTACTACAATTTCGGATCAGAGTGGGCCGGGTAGTAGTGGCAATAAGTTGGTACTCCACACTCCTCAGATCTCCATAATCGGAGCCTCACAACCGGATGCAGGTTATTGTCATGCTCAGGACATTACATTTTTTGGTTAGGGAGCTTACTTAGTCATCGTATTCTAAGACCCGCCGAGTGGGCATAATATTTATTTAGTTTAACACAAAGCCAAATTAAAGTAAATGGAAGAATAAGGGGATATGATTTAATGGGCCAGTTTGAGTATATAACTTCATATCGAATTTCACACCGAGGTAAAAAAATTTCTTATAAATCGACAGAGAATGCGATCGATAGGCAGAGGTCAGAGGTGATACTTCAACCTGGGAACTAAATGAAATGAGCTTTTGGAAATCAGAACACTGATTGGCTGAAAGATATCACGTGGTAGAAGATAACAATAACTGTTATTTTTGAGGAATTTACTTTTGAGACGCTGAGCATTTTAGATTGCACCTCACTTATTGGGCAACGGTAATATGACTGTAATGAAGAAGTCTTCCTAAAATACTGGTTAGAAACACACCCAGTGAAGAAGCAGCCTGAACATGGAAACCTCTAAATTAAATGGGGATTATAAATAATAAATCAAGCTTGCTAGTTCTTTCCATCACCGGGATAAAAACAACGCCTAATCCAACAAATATTATGATGCACCAAACTTTCAAGTAGAATAGGATCAACTGGTTTATAAAACATTTCACCTTTTTTTCATCTGAATTAGGCGCAGCTGAAAAATCTGCAATTATGTGATATATATATATATATATATATATATATATATATATATATATATATATATATATATATAAAGCTGCCCCCACAATATGACATGTTATATGTATGAGTTTATTTTAGTTCTCTTGGAAGTGGAATACGTCAAATCCAAATTGTCACTTACGCAATTCTAACTTTAGTGCTAATCTTTGTAAATCAGCAAGGGAGCTTTTATATGTATTTTTCGTTGGAAGCAGGGGTCAGTTTTTGTAACCAGAGAATAAGCAGGTATCATGATTGCTAATTTTTTAGGCATAGCCACGGTTTTTCCTTTGGAAGAATCACGTAACTTCATCTTCGAAACGATTCATAATATTTAACTTTCTAACCAACAAAACTTAACAAGGTAAATATCATGAACAATCTTAACCAAAAACAAAGCTGAAACCTCTATGAAATGAAGTTTGGATATATTAATGTGCATACGATGATTTCTTTATATACCATGAAAAATTCGTGTTTTGGATGAATTTTAAAGATATTTTTAAAAGAATGTTCAATTCTTGAATAATAATAATAATAATATTAATAATAATAATAATAATAATAGGAAAGTTTAGGCACAACCATTCATTTCAAAAATGAAAAAAAAGTCGACTTATACACGAATGTATACCTGCTCATAGCAGAAGTGTCAATGGCATAAAATGTGGATTCAGCTAGCCAATTCTGAATGAGACTGTATTTCATTGTTCATGAATGCCCTTGGAAAAAAGCATGAACTCTTCTCTTCTTCTCAGCTATAGGTAACTTGTTGAGAAGACTGGGTAAGCTAGTTTTGATAGGGTAATCGGTCAAGAAGAAGAAAAACTATGAATTCAACCAAGACCCAACCAACATGGCAGTTTAACTTGTCATAGTGGAGAGGCATTACCAGAAGCTGGAGTCTCTAAAGAAATTTGACGTTTTGTTTAAACACGTTCAAGTAAATCATTTGGCAACACTAATGGCAAAGTCTGTTACTCTTTTCCTCTCTCTTGGACAACATCATCCTATTGAGATGGGAGATCTGCAGCGTGGGAAACTGCTGCTTTTCCATACAAACTTGTCGAAGCTAGGCGCAGATCCTTTGTCTGGCAAAACTGATGGATATATAAAATATTTGTTTATAAGATAAACATTAGAAGTTGAAATCAGGTAAACGCCACAGTTTTCAAATGTTGATTTACTTGACTCGATCCCCACCCCTTAGGACTTGGAAGATTGTAACTTCCTAAGTTTGTCCCTGTGCCTTATTATAGCAGAATTAATAAACATGAAGAAATGAGGATTTGTGACAATTATTTATGGCTTACAGGGTAAAGGGATTATTCCGGCTACTCGCTAAGAACCGATCATTTACTGTGCTTTGCCAGATTAATTAAATTTACTGAAGAATCTTGTGAAGGGTTAAAGATCAGCCAAGGAGAGACAAGTCATATTGCAGATTGCATGAACATAATATTTGAAAGCAGTTAGGGTGGCGATTGGGAGTCATAATTACCTAAGTCTCATTCACTTTCCAAGCAATTCCAAGACAACCTCCCAAAAGCAACGTTTAGGCTGGACACCTTGCTTTCGTTCTACACAAATTGACCATCTCCTATATATATATATATATATATATATATATATATGTATATATATATATATATATATATATATATATATATAGAGAGAGAGAGAGAGAGAGAGAGAGAGAGAGATAGATTGATAGATAGATGGTGGAGCAATAAAATTAAAACATCGTAAATATGTATTTCAATTTACTGAAGATTAAAAGTATCGTCACTATGGTTGGATTAGGGTAAACGATCACATACAAAGACTAATAAGTGCACAGAATATCAAAATCAACCTGTATTTCCTTTTATTGAATTGAAGAAAATTCTTGGGCCTGTAATCCCGCATGTGTAGACAGACGCTATACAAGTTAAAGTGACATTAAATCACAATGTGTCCAAAATCTTTCAATATCTACTAACCGTAGCAAGCACAAGGTGTTGCCACGTCATAATATATATCTTCCTTCAGAGTTTTCAACTGTATTTCATGTCTGTCTGTCTGCCTCTCTCTCTCTTTCACACACACACACACACACACACACACACACACACACACACACACACACACATATATATATATATATATATATATATATATATATATATAAGAAGTACGAGGACTTTACAGCCCCCCCCACATGAGACGAGCCATGAAACTGGTAGTTGTGATGTCTGTAATTCTTACGATTTTAGGTTTTAAATAGTCGCTTTTAATCTTTCCCCAATATTTTAATTTATATGAGGCCCTATCCAGAAAATTGAGCACTATTATCAAAACTGAGTAAATGTTGTTTTAGATATCACTAATATATATATATATATATATATATATATATATATATATATATATATATATATATATATTAGGGTGAAAAATATCTCCTGGAACATTGTTATTATTTGAAATTTGATCAGAAATCTTTATTCTATAATTTTACCAGTGATATTACCCCAGATATAAGTTAATTTTTTGAAATTAAATTAAAACATTTTAAAGGGAAAATAGCACCTGAAAAATGACAAGTGTTGATGGAAAGTGCTTGGGGATAAAATTTCTGATTGTGTTTATATAAAATTTATCCAAACTCAGACGACAGTAAAAAAAAAAAAAAACATAGAAAGAAACAAAAACAAAAACAAAAAACAAAAACTATCAAATGAAACAATAAAACAATTTAGAAAATCCTCTGCCTCAACTTGCTAGTTTTTTTTAACAAAACCCTATGAATATAATGATATATAAATATACAATATCATGAAGAATATATATATATATATATATATATATATATATATATATATTGATCATACGCGGCGCATAGGATAAGTTTCCCGACTTTTTTCGTATGGGCATTTAAAATTGTCGTACTCTTGAAAATTCAGTATGTTATTGCTATATTTTTTATGAGATGACTGACCAATTGAACAGCTACTTCAAATGAAAAGCTACAGCAGGAATTGGAATACATCCTACTAAAGCCTGATTGTTACAGCTGGTGAATTTCAAAAATGCAATCTGACTCTTTAGAAGAACGATATGCAATAAAATTCGGTTTTAAACTTGGAAAAACGCCACAGAAACGTACGGAATGCTTCAGACTGCTTTTGGAGCATCTTGCATGAATCGAGCATCAGTTTTTGAGTGGCATAAGAGATTCAAGGAGGGCAGGGAGTCTGTGAGGGATGATGAGATGTGTGGGAGGAGTAAGGAAGTCAATACACCAGAGTTGATTGGCCAAAGGGTTAGGATTACTATGTTGAGGTTTTAAGGGAGTTCAGGAAGTGATTCCGTCGGAAGAGGCCAGCACTCTTCAAATCGGGTCAGTGGTATTTCCACCAGGACAATACACCAGTCCACAACTCCATCCTTGTCACAGACTATTTGACTAAGATGGGCATCAAGACAGTTCCTCAGCCTCCCCGTAGTCTAGACCTTGCTCCCCGTGACTTTTGGCCATTCCCTAAGCTCAGAGGCTGTCGTTATGAGACAATTGAGGAGATGAAAAAGGCTGTGACGAAGGTCATTGATACGTTCACACAAGAGGACTTCCATAGGGCCTTCAAGAAGTTGTTGGAACGGTACAACAAGTGCATTGCAGCCGGAGGAGATTACTTGGAAGGGGACTAGAGTTTCATGTGTGTACTATCAATAAAAGTACCCATACGAAAAAGTCTGGAAACTTATCGTATGCACCTCGTATTTCGTTAAAAACACAGAAAATAGTACAACTGTTTGCTATACTAAAAAAAGTGTTTATTTTGTGCTAAAAATTGGCTCCAGAAGTTGTGATTTTTATATCTGTATTTTTGCATTAACCAGTCGCGTAAGTTTTTACATTTCGAGATTCTTCGCTGACGACAATATTTGACTTGCCGTGAAAAATTTGAAGGATCAAACTGAAATAATTTTTGAACTCTTTTCCATTAAAAAGATTAAGAATACAATTCCTTAGCCAATTAGAATAAACTTTTTTAGCTAATTTTGAGCTTACTTAAATATTATAAATAAGCGAAGAAATAAATATTTCTTCAGTACTCGTAAGTAAGGATTTGTATATGCTTACTCAACTTACAGCAAGTATGGAATTGTCTATCCTGACTCATTTAACAGTAAGTAAAGAATTATGACTTACCTTTCAGTTTATATCTTGAGTGAAAATCAACATTCTTTTCTTTCAAGAATACATATACTTTCAACATCACCTATCAATCGTATACGTCCGTTTTAACAAATACCTGTCACAACTACTACAATAAAAATTATCTCGCTTGCTGCTTGCATCCAGACTTACACTTCCATCATAAATCTTTACTCCCACTACATAGCAGCACTCTTACACAAAGATTGTTACACAATGGGCCATGGTGTAATGGTTATGGTTGTTGGAAATGGACACAGAGTACTGAGTTCAAATACTGGACAAGACTATTTACATTCCACAACGTGTTTTTACTCTTAGGAAAGGTATGAATTCAACTATTCCCTCTCCAGCTATGGTTAAATTACTAGAGCAAACTGGATTCTTTAACTTCAGTTAGGTAACATGTCTAGGAGAAAAAAAAAACTCTGAATTCAAACCTGTTAAACTCCGTTTAAAAAATTGACCTTGTATTACATCCTGCCCGACCAGATGGGTTGGGAAATACATTCAAAGATTGTTACACACATAAAATATTTCTCTTTATTCTAAGCTAACTAACGCTTCTATACTTCACTGAACAAACCTTAACCGTATCTATTAAGATATCTGCGCTTTAGGTCTTTTATTTATTCCTTTTCTCCTTTCTCTGCTATATATATATATATATATATATATATATATACTTATTTGCAAATTTTTCGATTTTTATAATAATAATAATAATTGGTATTAAGCTACACAGACAACATGAAAAGTAACATTTTAATATATTTGGGGATGTATCATTGCTGTCTCAAAGAGACTTTTTCGACCACGAGGTGACTCCGCCATGGTAAAAAACTGAATGCGAAACTGTTGAACAACTTGGGAGCAAATACTCAACGGGAGAAAGAAAGGGAGTATAGAAACATAAGATAATAGCGTCTACTAGACAATTAAAAGCAGCATATCATCGTGAGAAAGCGACAGCAGAGACAGACCTTGAATTTTTCCTGGTTCTAACATGCTTTTCCGCTGGGTCACGTAGTCTCATGCTCCCTTTGGGACGCCCCCAGAATTTGGGGCTCGTCAATTTTCGTTTCCATACATCTTCGCGGCTCTTGTTCTACTGACGTCTTTACCTTATCAGTTCTAGCCGTCAACCCCGAAAAAAATACAAGTCGTCCCCTCTCTTCCGCCTGTCGTGTCGGGAGCAGAAACATCAACTTCCGCTTGCTTCACGCATGCGCACAAGATTTCGAACCTCCAGTTTTCCTGCGTCATTTCAACGACTACGAATGCCTCTGCCTTGTTATTCGGCGACTATTGTCTGCTGTATTTGTTTATTTGTTATTTATTTGTTCCTTCAATTTCCTATGAGCCGTTCAATTACGTTTCAGGAGATACCAGTTTCTAAAGCCGGTAAATGATTACATTTTTAGCATACTTCTTCATCCAACAGATATCCTCATTTTACGTAATCATAAGTTATATTCTTTGACATCAATATTCAGTTTATTGGTTGGGTTTGTTTTGGTTTAATGGTATATCAACCATTGTTGGTTATTTAATGCTAAATCCTGGATATACATATATATTCAATATATATACAATTTGTAAACACATTTTCTTGATGACATTTTTGGATGAACCTGATCTCATTTTTTTTCGCACACAGTTAAGTAGTTTCAAGTATTACTATGTAACAGTAACAATTTAACACCAATCATTTGTTTGCGCACATTTAAATATATATATATATATATATATATATATATATATATATATATATATATGATATGTATGAGATTAGTTAGACGGTAATTTCATTTTTAAATGAGTTAGAACTAATTTGCATTACTGTTGTTTCTAAATAGTTGGATGGTTTTAATTATTGCTATCTAACACTTGTCATTCTATTCAATATTAATTATATGCTTGCTGTCAATGAAGTGGTAACAAGTATTGCTATTTAACACGTATCATTTTATTTAACATTACTCATTCGTTTGCACAGAATTAAATGATTCCAAGTAATACTATGAATCACTAACAATTCGATTAAACATATGTCATTTGTTTACACACAGTAAAATGATCAAACACTTTTATTTAAAACAATTCAGTTTAACATAAGTTTGCACTCAGTTTACATGTCAAACAGTTCTATTCGACCCATCGATACGAGCCTATCAGTTACTACCATTCTGGGTCAGAGCGGACTTTGGAGCGATAGCAAAGAAAGGGTACTCGGCATTTCCAAAAGCTCTAGCATTACTGTAACCACGCCATCGGATTGTTTAGTGTCATATCTGGGACGCTCGTTAAAGGTATCTTATCCCTCTGCAGAGATATAGTTGGTGTATTCTACAGCCGCAGCCCACTGGGCTGAACATTCAATTAAAGAATATTAAGTATTAATAATAAATGATTCCTCTTAATAGGTAAACTGCTATTTATTTAATTATTGGTTATCTCTCAAAATTTTCTAGTTAAAAATTTTCCCAATAATTGTAGCTTGGTCGTAATTTAAACCACCAGATGCTCACTTACAGCTAAAGTTTCCAGTTCCATGGCTGCCAAGCCTTTACTTGATATAACCTTGGATACAAGCCATTGTGGCTAATTACACTAGGGTAACAGATATTTGGAGTTTATACTCTTTTGAAGAGGCTTATTTTTGAACGAGAGAACGTTATTTTCAACCTTTATAGCTCAGTAACTATAAAGACCAGGGTGATTATCTATGTTAAATCTATTTAAAAGAATAAAAGACACCACCCTAAACTGTGTTATTACAATCTATAGAGAATATAGTTTGTGTCCAAAATATCCTTCCATGACCTTATTAAAGTCAGTCGAGATTTAACTGTGTTTAAAAATTAAATATGTGACATAAGCCTACTGCGTAGTCAGTTAGTCATGCATCCACCTCACTATGGTTATGGCCGTAGCAACTCCACCCAACAGAAACAATTAAAACTGAAACTGCAGCACAATCACTGATATGGTCTCGGAAATTCTTCTGTCAACAACCGAGACAGAATGTAACACGAGGTCAAATTTAAAGTGGGACACCTCACACATCTGTGTATTTAACCAACTCCTCCGCGACGGGGAGGATGTGAAACAAAATAAGATCTTTTTAAAAAAGCTGGTAGGAACTCAGAGTTTTCCATCTTTTAGACTGATTTCCGAAGCAACACAAAGTCCTACTAGTTACCCATAGCTGGTTTGGTTGGTGGATGTTGGAGAAAGATGGATTTAGCGTGAAGTGAAACGCAAACACCCTTCTCCAGGATTTGAACTCGGTCACCAATTACATTTCATCTTCTGATAATCATTATGTTAAGGGCGTTTGGGTAGGGACAAAAATCCCTCAGCTTCGTCATTATCCCTCTTGTTGCGCCTAAGATATCAGAGACCGACCCTGACTCTACCGTGTTAAGACTATTGGAAAGGAGCAGTCTGGTGGCAGGAGATGGCTCTCTGAATCTGAACCATTGTCCCTTGCCACAGTTGACACAAATATCAGAGAAATGCGAGTTATTTTCTTGTGTCGTAAAATGCCATTATTTTGAATCTAGATCGGGATATTGGCTCAACGTAATCTTCTATTATAATTTATAACTGTGTCATATTAAAGAGAGCTTAGTAAACAATAATAAAAATATACTCAAACTTGGGTTCGCGAATTATCTTTTTAATTCGACCTTCTTTTTAACTGTCTGGTGTTTTTGTTGTTTTGGTCAGCAGTTAAACATAGAATTAACCTGAGAATGATTTTCTTACTCGGAATTGGGAACACATTAATGGGCAACCCGTTAAGCAACGTTATATGCTCGACTCCCTTCTACGGTTTTAATTATCTTGAACAAATATTTATACGGATGATATCGTTGCAAACAATAATAAACAAATCGTCATTAATCACAATGAATCATACATTTTTCATCATTACATGTACATGAATCTTCGAACTTTTTCAGGATCGGCTAATACGAGCTCGAGCCCTCGTATTTAAGTTTCAGTTTTAGAGGCGAAAAATGTGTTTGAGATTTTGAAGTTTATCATAATTTTCTCTTTGAATGAGACTTACTCGTCGAGAATTATGAGATGAACCATTTGAAGATATATTCAGATTTCTAAAATTTATCTTTGTATCGGTTTTTTGAAATCACATTTATATCAGACTATCTACTTTATGTTATCATTTAGGTGGGATATATATATATATATATATATATATATATATATATATATATATATATATATATATATATATATAAATAAAGACATCTGTAAGTTTGATTTGATATAACATCATTGTGAGAGTTTTCAATTTATTACTCTCAAAATTTGAATTACATTTGTTAGTTCAACGAGAAGGTGCGATGGCATAATGGTTATCGGCACGAAAAGTGGAATCAGTAAAATAAGTTTAATTCAGTTTCTTGATTTAGTGGCATATTAACGTTTGTGGGTCATTTAATGCCAGACCCAGTCTTGCTGAAGAAGAGCTGTGATATTATTTAACCCAAAGCTGTGGGATAAGGAAGTTCATACATTTCCAAAATAAACGTTATAAAGTGACTGGAGAGTTAGAAAATGCTTACCACGATCTTGTAGTCCAACACGTTAGTTACTCTGCTGCAAGCATCTCTTCTTGATCTGAGTTCAAACTCCTCTTGAGATTGTTTACGTTTACTTTTCAATGATGCTCTTTAAAGATTCAATCCTTCATCTCTTCTTGGTAAAATAGTTTCACAGACTAGGCTTTCTAGACTTAGTAGGCCGCTACTATTTAGTAAATGTTTAGTAGGAAGATAACATTTGCACAAGAAAACAAAAGAAAAACTCTAGATACCTGACTTCGATTCTCTCCGACTCCTCGTTTGAAGCGGCAAGATGGAAGAAGAAGAAGAAGAAGAAGAAGAAGAAGAAGAAGAAGAAGAAGAAGAAGAAGAAGAAGAAGAAGAAGTGTGGGTATGTTCATTCTACAGCTTTTTTCAAGTGTACCATTTTTATGGAAATAGCGATTTACTTTACTTTTGACAGTCGATCAAATAAAAAAATAAATAACTGATATTTTACGATATCCGCTTCACTAAACAATTTCTAAATCATCTATAGGTCAAATAGATCTGTTTAGAAATGATTCGTATATGATAGGACCTTGCAAATAAAAAATCTTAAGAAACAACTTCATAAAAATGTAAATCTGAACGTACAATGAACTCGATTCCCTAACCTCAGCGCATAAATCAACCTTCGAAGGATTGACATGAAATCAATTAATCCATCAATCAGATTCTTTTCATAAGAAAGAAAAAAAAAAACTTAATTTCACCTGGGCTTTTGAATTCCCCAGAATAATACTACTAAATTATGAATTAGAACACAAAGACTATAATTACTTTGGATTTTATTCAGCAGTAATTAAACTAATAACAGAAAAGGCGCAAAACATTTTTCTTTTATAACTAAACATTCTGGTTTCATAAAATATACCTTAAACAAACTAGATTAAATGATTTAAATTAATGTTCTACTTTTGTCGAAGTCATGCAAAAGAAAATATTTTGCCATAATCCAATATCGAAAAAGAACACAATGGAATGATCTTGTAATTTACATCCCTAAAACAAGTACCAGTCGAAGTCAAGATATACAAAACGGTATCGTTAAAAGACAGTTCTTGCAGCTTTTCTGTTTGGTCATTTTTAATAGAAAGAAAACAAGGCTCCAACAAAAGAACTGTCAATTGAAACAATGGAAAGGATCATAAAACACATTCAAGAAGGTAATCCACAGAGGAGAGTGTGGAAAGACGTTGGTATTCAGTTAAAAAAAAAACCAGTTTTTGCAGTTTTTCTAGTGGGACATTTCTAATAGAAAAGAGAGATGGTTCCAACAAAAGAACTGCCAATTGAAACAATGGAAAGAATCGTAAAACATATCCAAGAAGGTAATCCACTGTGGAATGCGGCGAAAAAATTGGTCGTTAAAAAAAGGAAACTATTAATTTAAATAATTTAATTTTGTTTGTTTAAGAAATATTTTATGATGTTAGATAATTCAAATATCAAAGAAAAATTATCTTATGTCTAACCGGGTCATTGGCCTAATGAGTAGAGTATTCGCCAACGGTCCGGAAGACCGGGGTACTAATCCCAAGTCGACTCAAAAAATGGTATTTGATTCCGACTCACTTACCACTCAACATTATAAGGTAAAGGTAAAATGGAGCAATCCAAGGAATGTAGTAGTGCCTCCCTTACACCTGGGTGTAGTAGCGATTGAAAAGGGAGCCTTCGAGTCACCCTCGACTATGGTCGCCAACGTTTTACTGCAAAATAAAAATCCCTAAGTGAACATCCTTTAAGTATGCTAATTCCATTATTTTTGTCAGGAGTATTAGTTTGGAATCCATTCATAAAAAATGTGACATTCGTTAAAAATGCGAAATTCATTCATTAAGAATGTGACATTTCTTTCTGATATTTTTTTCATATTCAACCATGTTACTTTAATATATTCTGTTTGTATATTTCTATGTGTGTGTGTTTCTATGTCTGCCTGTGAACAGGTATATGTATATGCGTTTGCACGCGCATGCGTGTATGTGTCATTTATCTCCAGCAGCAAAGAAAACCTTAAGATTTATAAATAACGATTCATTGTGGGGATTATACCAGATAAATCGGTATTTCCCATCAGCATGTATAATTCGATGTTCAAGTTGAGGCAAGAGGATTTTGATTGGGTTTTGTCAAGGCCTCCACACTTGAAAGATTAGAGAAACATAGTTTTTATAACACCATTTCTTTCTAATCATTTCTTTGTCGACTTAAGCTTAAATATTCGTTTTTTTTTTGTATTATACAATACTAATCTAAAATCAGTCTGGCACTATGCCATACTAAGAAAAGTTTACTAAATATCCATACTAACTTGTTTACAAAATCTAATTAAAAAAGACTAGAAAAGACTTGAACTGCTTCGTTCACGAGATACACATGCCGCAAAATAGTACATGTTATACAATATAGCAAACCTTTTGATTAACCCTCGCATATTTTATGGTTTAACAATTTTTATCGTCAGTTTTCGTACTGTTAAAAATAATAACAAAATATAATGAAATTACATATTATAAATTAAACATAATAAGCTACACATCGTGACAAATAATAATCTACACATAGTAAATTACACATACGAATTCACACATAATGAATTACATATACTCATCTACACATAATAAAGCCCACATACTAAATGAAATATACGAAACTAAAGATAATAAATTATACATAATACATTACATATAATAAATAATAAACGTTAATAAAAATAAAAATGAAAAATAATATAAATTATTGTTAAAAGATTAATAAGAAAATTGTAATTATCATTCAGATCTGCTCATAACCATTCATGAACAAAACAAAACTTTCTCTAAATTTTAATCGTAACTCTTCTGAGATAATCTGTCAGGTGTTAATTATGAAATATCAATATTTTAGACTGTGGACGCTTATAAAGCTGATGAACGGTAATTATGTTTTTTGGTTTAATGGCATATCAATTCTTGATGCAAACACCCCTTGATCGTTATTCTATGTCAAATTCTATTTGCACACACACACACACACACACACACACACACACACACACACACACACACACACACACACACACACACGATTTGTAAGTGAATAGTTTTTGGTAACATAAACGAGTAAGAGCTCATTTGTTTCTACACAGTTAAATGGTTTCAAGAATTGCGACCTGATACCAATATTTTTATTTGCACATAATTAAATGGTTTCAAATATTTCAACCTTATACCAATATTTCTATTATGATTCTATTTGTTTTCACAAATTTAAATAGTTTCAAGTATTGCTATTTAACATAAGTAATTCTATTTATCAAGTATTCCTATCTGATTTAATACTAATAATTTATTTGCACACAGTCAAACGGTGGAAGTCCCCGTGGTGTAATGGTTGAATTGCGGAATCGTTGTTAGCGAGTTCGAACTCCAGTCGCACTATTACGTTCACTTTCAGACTAATACTTTTGCGAAAGGTATGAACAACCTTATCCTCCCCAGCGATTGGTTAAATAATATCACTGCTGTTCTTCTACAAGGCTGGCTTTGGCATTAAATAATATGCCATTAAACACAGAAACTAAACCAAACTGTTAAATGGTTTCAAGTATCGTTATTTGTTGTTTGCACACAGTTAACTGATTTTAATTATTGGTATTTAACACAAATAATTCTATTCATTATTAATAATAATTCCTTGTAAAAGATTCATTATTAATAATAATCCCTTGTAAAAGATTAAACATTACTATTTGACTCATAGATGGGACCCTAACAGGTACTGCCACTCCAGGCAGAGTGGACTTGAGAGTAATGGTAAAGTAAAAAAAGTAAAGTTGGCGACCTGAAGGCTCCCTTTTGGATAGCTACAACACCAAGGCGTAGGGGAAGGTGCTACTCCTTTCTCTAGATTGCTACACTTTCCCTTGATCCACACCTTATAATACTGAGTGTTAAGCAAGGAGGCATCAAGTAACATTTTTTAAATTTATGGTGTGACTCGACCTGGGATTGAACCCCAGTCCTCCGGGCCATTGGTGAACACTTTAATCATTATTCCAGTGTCCGGGAGCAATGGTAATGGTGCTCAACATTTCTAAAACTTCAAGACTGGAGGCTCACCTTCAGATTTAGTTCGTTTTCCTACCTACCACAATTTTCATTTTCCTACCCACCACAATTTTCATTTTCCTACCTACCACAATTTTCATTGAAGGCAATTCTTCCTTGTGTATCATATATTTTTTCAAACACTTGATAATCACAGTGTAATTAAAATCGAACTAGGAAATCGCTCTAATTAATATGACTTCATTGTGATCCAGATAAGGTGAAGATTCTTTAGTATTTTGAGCGAACTTATACAAGGGAGATAACTATGTTTGACTTCTTCATGGAGTAATAGTAACCTGGTTGATCTTGAATGTTGTACAGCGAGTACGATCCTCATTGCAGATTCCATACTTTTTCTAGATTAAGCTAATCTTACTATCGTGTATTCGGTGCCAATTTCGAAGAGAATTTTTAGCACTGTATATGATTAACAATATATAATTAACTCAATATGGTTCATATTTTTGAGTTTGAAATTCTGACATTATAGAAAGAACGAAAACCAAACCTCGACTTGAAAAATTAACTTAACAAATCAGGGTTTGTCAAAGTGATCCATATACATCCCTTGGTATGAATAAAATTTTGGCAGGATGAATAAAATCATTGGGAACCACAGGGGGTTAACTTACTAGTTGACATTTATAAATTGGATATTACTGGATGAAAGAAAAAACCTATTGCAAAATATCCTAAGCTTTATGCTGAACTCATTTTACAAACATTTCCAAGTTCGTATAGAGTGAAATCGGGGTGTATCAATGTAAATTATTTACTAAGCAAACAGAGAAGCACTTTGAACGTAGAACATGCCAACTATTATGCGTGATTTCCTTTGTGTCGACCATTTGAAAAATTATTCAATAATTAAAAGAGATTTTACATTTATAGTTTATTGGTTCTTTTCTCATGCAAATGGTAGACATTTAGTTATGTTTGCAATTTAATATTGAATTAATTTACTTACACCCAAATCAAATTTGGGTTTAAGTAACGGCTTAATCTGCAACACAGGTCTCATTTTGCTTACAGTATCATAGCGGTCACTTATCTAAGCTTGGTTTGGTTTGGTTTCTTTTTTTAATGGTATATTAACCTTGGTGGGTTATTTAAAGTCAAAGCCAGCCATGTAGAAGAACAGCAGAGATACTATTTAACCCAAAGCTGGAAGGATAAGGTAAGTTCATATCTCTACCAAGGATATTAGTGAACGTAATTGCGCGAGTTGAGTTCGAACTCGCTTACTACGATGTTGTTGTATACTTACTCTGATTAGGAGAATTCCAACCCGGTGGGCGAGGAAACAATATAAGCTTGGTTCAAGTAGTCCTTCCCCTCAGATAATACGTGCTTAGCAGGGCTGAATTTATTGCTCGGCGCCAGAGGCACCTCAAACTGGGTAATGGCGACGGGTTCTTGCATGATTTTCGTTTCGTGCTTCCGATTATAAAAAAGTTCCCATCTCAAATTTGACTGGGTGTTCAGTTGGATAAATATAATACTAATAATGTTGTAGTCTAGCATGTTAGCCACTAACCTACGGGAACTGGTTCCTTTTTAGTACTGAACAGCCTTTGTCGAACTTCAATGATCTAGCGTGACTTCACCGTTTGTCAAATTAATAATTTCTTGACTATTAATCCGTTTAGAGTACGCTGTCTTTTTTCCCTGCTTAATGGTAATATCTTCACACCAAAAAAAAGAGGTGTCCTAGGTACAACACCAAACTGAATCTGATAGAGAGGCTCCAGTTCTGGAGAGAGTAGAGTAAAAGTTCATTGCCATTACTACCAGGTCCACTCTGAATCGAAGTGGTAGTACCTCTTAGGGTCACAATAATGGATTAAATAGATGTTTAAAGATAATACCTATTCTATAGGACTGTGTACAAAAATCTCATAAGAATCAACTACACAAAAAAATGTAAGTAAGAACCTACAATGAATACGATTCCTTAACCTCAAGGCTTAAAATAACGATAGACGGGTTGACATGCTGATAAAATCAATCAATCAGTCAATTAATCATGGACTGTGAATCCAAGATCGATTTGAAATCGACTTATACATGATTATATACGGTAAATACAGGGTGCTTTACCGTGATGTTATAGGTAGTAGGCTAGCCTAATAGACTACTACTAATAATACTCCTGTAGAGCGAATTTGATCTTAACTGGGTGCCTCATTCTTATGCCAGACTAAGCAAATCACGATAAATAGTAGAATCCATCAAATATCTTTTCTTTCAACAGCAATCGATCATGCGCATGTAAATTTTACGATACATACGAGGTCTCTCTATCAATGAAATAACAGATGTCCACAGCATACATCGCTGTTTTTTGAAAGATGCTTTCTCTTTCAATCTCTCTTTTTTTTGTCCTTTTCTTTCTTTTTTTTTGGGGGGGGGTAATGTTATAGAAATGACATCTACTGAAGCGTACTTCTTTCGAAATACCAATTTGAAATTTCTCGCAAGACATTGCTGGCGGCGAGAAAGCACGAGATTTCCTGGCGTCGCGTCTCTCCAAGTATTTCTTGGCCGTATCGATCGGCAGGGGCAGAGATGAAAAGAGATGGTCGGTCGCTTTCTTCCCCTGGGAGGCTTCAATAGATTTTGACGAGGCCGTTTCGAGAAGTGGACCACAAAAAGGCCTGACTGATTGCCATCTCCTCTTCACCGCCACAACCATTCCTAGCTGAACGTTCTCATTCTCCACCATTTACTCGGTCACTTCAAATCAATAGATGTGTTTACGTCACCTGAACACCGGCTTCAGTTTGAGGGGGACATGACCAATCATTTTAGATGACCTGGACTGGAAAAAATTGATGGAAATGAAAAGAACTCCTACAGTAGAGTAATGGTCAGGGCATTCACCTAGTAAACCATTGATAGTATGATGAATTGGACACTCACTGGGTACCCCAGTACCATAAACTTTTGTCAGACTAAGCTAATTAAATAGCTATAATGAGTTCGGTTTTCTCTAGGAACCCTAGTATTAGTGTAATATACTTTTATCAAAATGCAAT
The DNA here is from genome assembly GCA_963585895.1 of Sepioteuthis lessoniana. Classification (NCBI taxonomy): domain Eukaryota; kingdom Metazoa; phylum Mollusca; class Cephalopoda; order Myopsida; family Loliginidae; genus Sepioteuthis; species Sepioteuthis lessoniana. Next base: position 51,381,487 of record OY757916.1, read on the forward strand.
ATCAATGTTGTGTAAATTACATAACTTCATAGTTAGGGTTAGGGTCAAGGTTGAGTCATCAGAATTCTACTTCTAGGCGATTATTTTATCAATTTATATGAAGTATTTTGTCGATAAAAATAGTGTACATATAATTTTTAAATTGTTTAATTAATACCGACCTTGATTTCTGATTGATGGATTCATTTTAACGGCATGTCAATCCATCTAGGGTTATTTACAAGTTAGAGAATCGCGTTGCATGCTCATATTTACAATTCTTCCCATATCATTTTTAAAGAGTTTTTTTTATTATTTTGCACATGACCCAATTGAATTCAAATAATTTTTAAAGAGATCTATTTGCCCCATAGATGGACGTTAACAGGTAACACCACTCTGGATCAGAGTGAAACTGGGAGCAATGGCAATGGAGGGGATACAACACACTCTCCAGATCTCCAGGTCTGAAATCTTATCATTTGATGCAATTTAGTGTCATACCATTTTTTATGGGAAAGGGTCTTCCTACTCTGCAGGGAATAGAATCAGAGTATTCAAAGTCCCACAGAAAGGGCTGTTTGATATCTTAATACTGACGAGTATTTTCCCTTATTTATAAAGCATTTGCATTGTAGAATTATTTACAAAGTAATTCTATTGTAAATTTATATGCAATACAATCCTATGATAAAACCATTGACAATGCATATGCATTATGCATCTGATAGTTCAACTACGTTCGTAACGCTTGCAATAATTCATGAGCTGTGATGATCGCTTTTTCCTGATTGTCAGTGCATTTTTATGGTAAAATCAGTTACAGTGTAATTCTATAGTAAAACTTTTACAATTGTAATTCTATTGTAAAATTATTTGAAATGCGATTCAAAAGTAAATTTACTATATATTCAATAGCAACATCATTATCAATGTCTTTATAGTATACACATGATAGCCTTTTCATTTGAGCAAAACTTTCTTGCTTTAATTCTTAACCCCGGATAATCCTTTCCCACTATAAAAAAATCAATGCATAACATACTGAAAATGCTGAAACTTATACGAGTTTTGAATAAAAGTTATACAATTCTTTTGACTGTGTTTGTATACAAAATTACTTAAGCTAAGCAGATGATTGCTGCAGTAGCGGTTAAGTCTATGAGCTGTGATAGATGCCCCTAGACAAGCAAACCTTCTTGAGTGAACTCGATTCTCATTGGGTGCCCCATTCATATGGCTTTGTGCAACATTTAAGCAAAAAGCTTTGTAAATTACTAAGTATAGTTTATTTAAATGTCGGCGTTGGAGTACAACCGAGATTGATATTTTTTCGACTTCCAAAATTTTCTTTGTTACTATATATATTATCATACTGTGAATGAAAGCTTTGATGTATTTTCCCCTAAATCGTACCTATGATATCACACACACACACACACACACACACACACACACACACACACACACACACACACACACACACACACACACACACACACATTTATTGGTCACACCACCTAGTCTCACAAAAGAGTTATGAACAATTCCCTTGTTAATGTAAATTGAACAATTCAAGTAAACAAAAGAAAGAAAGAGAGAAAGAAAGAAAAGAAAGAAATAAAGAAGGAAAAAAAAAACGAAAAGAAGAAAGAAAGCATCGGAAGAAAGATCAATGGAAAATATGGTACATATTTACATTTTCGATTATAAATAAGGATTAAAGAATTTGAATTAAAATATAATAAGTCAATCACGCACGCACGCACCTTCTGAATTAATATATATATATATATATATATATATATATATATATATATATATATATATATATATATATATATATCAATACAGGAATCTTATATATATATATATATATATACTTGTCATATATGCATATAATTTATGTATGTATGTATATATATATATATATATATATATATATATATATATGTTCATGAATGGTATATATATATATATATATATATATATATATATATATATATATATATATATATACATTATTTATTCATGATTGATTTCTAGATAATTGAAACACTCCTTGAAGGAGATCATAGGTAAAATTTGAGGGTGAAAATTTTCCACGAATTTAAACGCTTTTTTAAAAAAGTCATTGAAGCAATATAATTTCTGCAAAAATCCTTTGGAGTTGCTCTGCTTTAAACACGTAAGGGAGAATTTTCTATGAATTGAGCGTAAGTCAACAAATGTCTCTATTCATTTTTGGTGATTTATTCTTTACTGGTTGAGAGCTCTGTGATTGAAGCCTTCTTCCTTTTCCAAATGAATAAAATGCATTATCAATATAAAATGTGTTTCCTAACCGTTAAAATATCTTGGTCTTTTATTTTATATATCTATTAATTCAGATTTTAAAATTATTCAGAGATGGCTAAATATTCTTTAAAAATATCATTTATAAGTTATGTTACGAATGATATATGGAGAAAGAAAAGGAAGAAGAGAAAGAGGAGGGGTAATTGGAAGGATGTAAAGAAAAAACAAAACGAAACAAAAAAAAAAAAACCCAAAAACAGGGTGCAACTGATAAAAGAGAAAAAGTAGAGGAATTCAATGTAAAAAAATGAAAGAGAAAGAAAGCAAAATGAAGAAGCAAAATAGAAATGAAGAATTTTTAGTATTAGTACAATTACTAGGTCTCCTACTACAAGAAGAAGAAGAAGAAGAAGAAGAAGAAGAAGAAGAAGAAGAAGAAGAAGAAGAAACAGGTAGAGTACAAAAGAAAAAGATAATGATGAAGAGAAACAATGAAACAAATAAAAACTAAAAAAAAAAGACGAAAATCAAAGTATTTATTGATAATCATAGTTGTGGCTAAAGAAGAAGTAGTAGCTAAAAGGATATTAATATATTTGTGGGGAGCGAATAAAAGACGAAATATAAGACAAAACAATTGATACTGAAAAGAAGATAAAACAGTATTTTATGATTGTTCAGGTGTAATTCATTGGGCTATATAATTACCTTTGATGGCCACCTGTCAGAAAATAACAATTTGGAATTCTCCAGCAGAAGATTAAAAAAATGTCCTTTACAGCATCAAAAGTTCAAAAGGTGCAGTTCATCTTTGATGAATTAAAACGATGAACGTTTTAGAATTCCTTATATTTTCTTTACTTTTAAAGTGGCAAAAAATAATTAAAAATTAAAATATAATTCTCTCGGATAATTAGATTTTAACTTGATTAAACCAGGTGCATCAAACTAAATTTTGTCAATGTGTTTTATTTTAAAGCGGCATTTTGTCTCAGATGGAAACAATCGGATGCTTTCACTGTTATCTTTTCGAAATGAGAAAGTTGAATCTACTTCTATTGTTACTATCGCAGTGTTATTTTCAAGGAAGTGTGAGCAGTGTAATGGTTACCAACAAGGAGAATGGAAGTAAAAATTCGAAAACAACACCTGTGACGGTTTGCGTTTATCCATCTCTTGCATGAATCCATCTCTTTTATCTCTAGGTATGAGTAAATAGTAGAGAAAATTGGGTTCTTTAGACTTGGTAATGCAACCAATCTAGGAGAAGGAAACCTTAGTTCTAACCAGATGTACACCGCTTAAAATTGATCTTGTGTCACATCCTGTTCTTGATAGAGGGGTTGGATAAATACTCTACCTCCCGGTAGGAATATACTGGTTTCTCTGGGCTGGTTTACCCAAAGAGAGTTCTTTCATATTTCTCTCGTCAGTTTTAACTTAGATGGCCGCTGATTAGAAGAAAATCTCCAGAATTATTTTGAAACATTCCAGTTGACCCTTTTTCTTGTAATTGTCAGCTATTTTGTAGCATGGGTCATTCGTTAACGCCTTAACTTCGATCCTTATGGATGCCCACCTATCGTGTCACTGTGCCAGAATAAGTTACTTTTTATGAGTAATTATTCAAATGTACATGGAATCGAAAATGTAGATGATGAGTTAGGAGAAAAGTCCTCCTCTATCGTATAGAACATTTAGTGTGGTGAGATGGAGTCCTTTTTAACCTAGTAAAAAGCTATCTATCTTGAGCATTCAGTAATAAGTTAGGTTTTAGATCCTTTCCTTATTGCTGATATCATATAACGCAGTGTAACCTGTCCATGTTTCGAGATAGGCATCGCCAGTTAATCGACATCGTGATGATCTAATGAATTATTAGAACCTTCAACTCGCTAGTTATCTACCCTGAACAGATCAAAAGCATTTCTGTTCGGAGTGCTAGCAGAAGAAAAACTATCGTAACTATAAACAAACTATTATTTACTATTTATTTACTTAAAAGCTAAGTACAATAAACATGTAATCGCTTTATTCTGTTGGTAACGTTTACATTAATTCCTGTACATTGACTATGTCTTTGTTCCAGATTTTCAATGCTTTTCTAAAATAGAATCATTTACAATTTATTTCTGCAGTAACATAATCTACAATTAGTCTCAATAGTAAAATCATTAACCTTATACATATATTAACCTTATTCTTTCAGTGGTGCTTGTCTTAATCTCCGACCAGAGACAACTGGTTTCTTTGTGTTTTTCAATACATTTCAATAGCAAGCATTATTTAAAGAGTTTTTCTAGAAAAAATTATTAGCAATACAATATCGTCCATGTATAAATATATGAACGCCATTTTTAAGATGAAAAAATGATTTTCTTTAAAATCAAAAATACGAGGATTTTATCATTTCCAGCGGAAACAAATAAAGCACATATTATTAGGTATTATTTATAACCAAACTCAATAGTAAAATTAGAAATAAGAGCAGATGAGCAAGGTGATCATAAAATGGAGACTTTGTTTACAATATATCTATTATGCATATTTCGATACTGGCTTTGTATCTGATTTAATGAAACCAAATCTTCAATTTACAGCGTAAACTGGACCCTAATTTTATGTCCATTTACTATTCAGTTCATAATTCAACAACGACCGACCATTTGCAACAACCAACAATTGAAAACAACAAAAATAAAAGCGGTAAAATGTTCAAAGGAAATATTTTTCTAAAAGTGGAATAAACTGATATTTATTCAAAAGTTAGAAACTGAAAACACACCATATTGGTGTTACGAAGGTTGAGTGTGTAGCAAATTAGTGTAACGAGTTACTGTTACAAAACTATGATAAAAGGTTGATACTGAAATGAATTAGAAATAAAACATGTAAATTGAAAACAAATAACAAGATTGGTTGGTTGTTTGTTTGGGTTTTATGGCATATCAATCTTTGTAGGTTATTTAACGCCAAATCCATTTTTATGCAGATAGTCAGTTCTATTTCAAACAATTCAGTCTAGGATAAGTACGCAGTTTAAATGTAAGTGCAGTTTAATTGTGAAAAACATTTCTATTTCAAGCTATTTAGTTTAGTCGAGCAGTTCTAATTCAAACAATTCTGTTTAGTATAAGAACAGATTTTGTTTACATACAGTTAAATGTCAAAATAGTTCTATATTAAACAAATCAGTTTAGTGTAAATACAGTTTCAAAGTAAAAAAAAAACAAACCAGTTCTATTTCAAATAATTGAGTTTAGAATAAGCACGCAGTTTAAATGTAAGTACGGTTTGATTGTCAAAAACATTTCTATTTCAAACTTGGCCTAGGGGTTAGAGTGTTCGCCAATGGTTAGAGTGTTCGCCAAAGGTTAGAGTGTTCGCCCGGGAGACCTGGGTTCAATCCCAGGTCGAGTCATACCAAAGACTCAAAAATGGGACTTGATGCCTCCTTGCTTAACACTCAGCATTATAAGGTACGGATCAAGGGTAAAGTAGAGCAATCCATGGAAGGAGTAGCGCCCTCCCCTACACATTGGTGTAGTAGCTATCGAAAAGGGAGCCTTCGGGTTACCCTCGACTATGGTCGCCAACTTTACTTACTTTACTTATGCCGTTAGTTCTATTTAACCCATAGACAGGACCCTATCAGGAGCTATCATTCAGGTCCAGAGTGGACCTGGGAGCAATGGCAATGAAGGGGTACCCTGCATTCCCCAAGGCCCCAGCATCACTGGAACCTCACCATCAGATTGTTTAGCGTCATAAGCAGGACACTCATGGGAGAGGTCTTACTCCTCTGCAGAGCTGCAGTCGGTGTATTCTACAGCCCCTGCCGACTGGGCAAAAATAACATGAGGCTGAGTTAAACATTCGTTGTCTTTTATGTATCGATATATTTTTGGTAATTAGCCATAATAAAAGTATGTTTTTGTGTGTATAGAGTATATAGATGGTTTTTATTACTTACTTGTAGTCAGTGATGATTTCCTTTGATCTTAAAACGCTGTTATCGTTCGTCTTAATACGTTGTTGTCAGAACTGATATTTTGATTCAGCAGTAGCGGTAAAATATATTTGATCTGTTCTCTTTGAATACCGCACTTCTATTCACTAGGCAGAGGATAGCTGGTTTCTGACCCACTTAATTTTGGCGGCAAAATTGAGAAAAGCTATTTTAGGAAATAATGGAGCACTTGGATCTTTTTTTATGACAAGGGAATTCTATTTTTTAATGTGATGAAAAGCCCTGACTTAGAAATCGTTACAGATTTATGTTCAACAATATGTTCCGAAATTTACTGAATTTTCACTTTATGTCCTCCTCACTGGTTCACTGAGTTAAATATGATATTTTTCAAAAAATGAAAAGCCCAAATAAATTAAGATCACTTTCAAACATAAACGATTCGAATATGATTACATCAGTTCCTCCGCACGAGCAGAATGTGACGTGAGGTTAATTTTAATCGGGGCTTAACAGATTTGAAATCAGTTTTCCTTTTCCTAGACTGGTTGCCATACCAAGATCAAAGATCACAGTCTGCTCTACTATCTATCCATAACTGGAAAGAGAGGAGTTGGGTTCATACCTTTCCCAAGGTTATTTGCGTAATCTAAAAATGCAAATGGCTTCGTCCAGGATTTGAATTCGCGTCGACGACATTTATTACATCACGAGCGCCTAAATGAATGAATGTAAAATACACACACACACACACACACATACGCACACGAGCAACAACAACAACAACAACTACTGTTTTGTTGGGGGACTTGTTCATGTAACTTGTTGCTTTTTCTCAGACAGCATTCAAAAGCAATTGACAAACATGTTCTTAAGCTTTAATCTCCAACATCATTTAGTGTTTCTATTTCGAGTCGGCTCTATTACTGTACCTATACATTTCACGGCGTCATTTTGGAGAAAAGCAAGAATTCTCTTCCGTCAAAAGTCTACTATTCTTTTAAAATCTTCTCTTTAGCGTTTCGCCTTCGGGCCACTTCCCAATTCCAGTCTGACTCCGTGGCTGTCGAGGCAATAAAACCAAAATTCAAAATTCGCTTTTTCCCATCTCTTTTGTCTTATATCACTTGACACTTATCAACCAATTAGTGAAGACCCGCCTATTCAACTTCGATCGCGTGATACACTCATGAATGGCCAGTTCTCTTCACAGGTGGGTGACACATCTCTGATTCTGTCTAACCTCGTTTGACCCCGGGGTCATACATTCTTTGTTGATTTCTAGATTGGTTAGCTTAGCTTTTTATGAACTATTTTCTGGCTAAATTACGGTACTTCAATCATACGAATTTTAACCAACAGATGGAGTCATTTATTCGGCCGAGAGTTTTATGTAGATCTCACCAACGCCAGTGCTCAGTGTTCAGGCCCCGCTATAACTTATGGTTTTAACTTACACAAAGGGTTTAAATAAACGTGAATGAGAAAACAAATACAGATAAGCATTTTAACGTGATTTTGTGGAATATAAAGTAACAGTTGTACCGATAATCGTTAGACTACTGAGAACTGTTTTAGGGATCATCAAAAAACCTTGGAACATTGAGAGATTCGTGGTAGAATTTGAGATGATGCTAAAGTGAATAAAGGTAGTTATAAGGAAATAATTTCTGTCGCTTGACCTCTAGTTGTGGGAATCAAAATATCTCATGGAAAGATGAAAATAATAATGATCAGATTTTTATGTTACAGTAACTGCAAAAATAGTTCAAAACAGTGAGACTTTTGCAGTAGTGACAAAATGTTCTGAGAGAATAAACCCTTTTCCAATTCAATTTTCAACTTAATAAACATTTCAAGTAAAACAGACATTATGTAAAAAAGAGTACGATAGAAAACGTGCCAGTGTTCTTAGTTGGCATATTAATGGTACTTATATGTTTTGTTTTTTTGGGAATAGCAATCAGATTTTTTCTATGAGTGTATTTACCCAACAATTTTATTACGATCAGGATGTAAGCTCAATTTTTAAGCGGATTAAATCTGGTTTAAATTCAGAGTTTTTTTGGGTTTTTTTTTAGCAAGACTGCTTGCCTAACTAAGGCTAAAGAACTCAGTATGCCCTTCTATTAACCAATTACAATGGGATGGGGATGGAGAACAGATGGAATCATACCCTTCCAAAAGGTATAAGTGAAATGAAACGCAGTCTTGTTAAGAAGTTGAACTTGGGTCGCCGATTCCATTTCCTGCGTTGAAATCCATTTTCATGTATATTACTGCAACATAACAAAATAGCACACCCTAGCGAGGTCTTTGCGAGCGCAAATGTATTAGATATTTAAATTTATAGAGTAAAATATCTATTGATTGATTTTGCAAGTGAATGATATCTATAGAATGCTTCCTATTATTGTACTTTAGTTATTTATAATAAAATTCTTTGATCGTCATGTAACCTGTAATTTTGTTTAAAGACCGCGTGTAATGTTATTACTGATTGTGATGGAAGATGATATTGGACAAGTTTGGAAAGAAAAATGAAATGCAAGCCAAGAAAAAGACACCGAAAAAATGTTGTAATTATTTACCTCCCACCCCGTCACAGACAAGATGTAAAACAAGGTCAATTTCTAAGCGGATCAAAGCTTCAAATTCAGAGTTTTCCCTCTCCTGGCTTGGTTGCTTAATCAAAACTAAATAACATTCTCTATGTTTCTATTTATCCATAACTGGACACAAAAAAGAGGGCAGTTACTGGAAGTGAAATGTAGTCTCGTTCATGATTTGAACTCAGGATACCGATTTCATTTCCTTCGACGATAACCGTTACACTAAGCCAGCCTTTATTTGTGCATATTTGGTGAAAGTGATTTCGCTGTGTTTGCATCTCCTTATCGTCCCTTTTTTTTATTTTTATTTAAAATGATATCGCTTGTAGTGTTACTAATGTTATGACAGGACTGCTGTGTTCGCGGTCATTATTGTTTTGGTTCTTCGCCTTTCGATTCATTCCTGTACTTTTTATTGATTTATCCGAAGACTTTGTGGATGGCTTTATATGTTTCAATTTGCAATCGGCTTTTAACGGAGATCAAGCGATCGAGCAAAGGTTTCACGCTCACGGTTTTCTAATTAATGGTGGCTATCGAAACTGTCAGCGTTTAACGAATGGAAAACATTGACTCCTCTACCTTGTGCCTATTTGGTCAAGGTCTCCCCCCTCCAAGGAACAGACCTTTCCCGTGTTCTGTTCTCTGGGCCATACGCAAGCATGTCTTTGCGCAACCAACAACGAAAATAAAGTTTTATCTAATTGGATATTAACTCCATTAAAGGTATTTGGGAATTGTTGATTTTGCTAGTTCTAATCAGAAGACAGATATTCTGATTGTATAATGTTTCACAAAAAATTGTAAAATCATGGTATCTTTGGTTTTGAAGAAAATTAAGTTTTTATAAAAAAATATCGGGGTGTATTTATTAGTACACTCATCCGACTACATCAGGATAGATATCAGGATTTTGTATGCAGATTTTCAAGTCAAGAAAGCCTTGCTCAGTAGAAAACGGATAAAGCCTTCTATATACCTTGAAAATCAGCATTTAAAATTATGGCTATCACAGTTCCTATTCGGTTTCTTGAGTTTTGAAAACTTGAAATAAGCGTTTTAGATGTTTATTTCAAGAGTTGTTTTTTTTTTTTAAATCTAAATTGCTCATGAGATTCACCAACCCATCACATCAGATTGAACTTAATACATATAAATTCTTTGTATTTCGATCTACTATTAAAATGTGACAGTCAATATTTGATAAATAAAACTGTGACGATGAATTGCAGTCACAAAACTGTGGATTGTAACGTTTCTTTCTACTTCAAAAATGCCGGTCCATTGTTCTGTGGGGTTTATATCTTATTGAAGCTTACTCAATGTGACCCAACCCAAAACATTTCGTAGAAAAATTCCCTCACCCCGTTCAGTCTTGCCGTAATCCTGTTCGACACACTTCAGCTGATGGAGTGAATAGAATCGATCAATCTTGGGTTAATGAAAGAAGCAAGCAGAAAGATACTTTCATTTTACTTTTTCTTATTTTTCCTTGTGAACAGAATGATTCATTCACAAAGGAAAGAAAGAATAAAAATAGGAATAAAAGAAGAGAAGAAAGGAATAATATAGAGAAAGGAGTAGAGAGAGAGAGAGAGAGAGAGAGAGAGAGAGAAGAACCAGGAAGGTTAGGTTTGATGAAGATAGAGAGAGAAAGTAGAGAGGAAAAGATTGCGGCAACAGAAGAAGTGGATTAGAAAAGAAATGCAGCAAATAAGATTTAAAAAAAAGAGAGAAAGGGAGAGAACTAAAAGACGGAAAAAGAAAAGGGAAGAGAATGAAAAAAGAAAACAGAGAAATAAAAAGAAGATGGAAGAGGAAAAGAAAGAGAGAAAAGAAAAAGGAATATGTGGAAAATAAAAGAAGGCGGAAAAAGAAGAAAAGTAGAGGAAAAAGAAGGAAGTTGAAAAAAAAGAAAAGGAAAAAAGAAAAAAGAAAAAAGAAACCCATTTTGTTACACTGCCTTCGTAACGATTTCATTCTTTATGGAATACTCATTAACTTCGACCCTGTACCCGACTTAAGTAATCTTAGTGAATGTTTAGATAGGCGCTTGTCAATTTTCCAAGACTATTCTAAATGGAGCAAATTTGATCATCGTTGACATTACTCCAATATTATGGCCCTGTGCCATAATAGCTAACTTTATTTGTGGACATGTCTATTGACTGAAATTTTCTATATGAAATAGATCAAACTGAGCAAACATCCAATCTTTCGAATGCTGATTTGCAAGGCAAATACGACTTTTCTCAATTTTGAAGTTTAAGGAAACATGACATTACTACCCCTATTTGCCCTAGACGCCTCACGTGATGTGAGGATTTGCGAGCTAGGCTAGCAGTAAGTTCGATTATCTCTAGCTGCTCCATATATCCTGTCTTCTGTCAAATTAAGCAATGCCTAGCAAATCACCACGCCATATTTGGCTTTTACTTGCTAAAGTAACCTTGCTGTATATTGTAAACATAAAAGGATATTTAGACTGCTTCATTGATTTTCACGGCATGACACCCTATTTCGAATTATTCTATGCATAGAGGCTAAGAAATTGAATACATTGTATGCTTATATTTACATTTTTTGTGAAGTTTCTTAAGTTTTTCCACACGTTTATGTGATATCAAGTATTTTTATCGACTACAAATGATTTGCTAGCAAAACTATTTTACAAAACAAATCGTTAATTTGACCATGTGTTGCATATCACACTCGAAGGTCGTGATCAAATAGATAATTACATAGCTTAGAACATAAGAAATGTCTAGTTAGTTACAGTGGTCAGCAAGTAACAAAGATCACTCCCCCCCAAAGTGAGGAACTCTATTACATGGGACCCTAAGAGGTGCAACCACTCCATTTCAGAGCGAACCTGGGAGTAATAGCAGTGGAGGAGTATTCCACGTTCCCCAAAAGTCCAGAGTTAAAGCCTCACCATGAGATGTAGATTAGTTTCATACTTAGGTTACCTATTTTATGGGGAAGGTCTTACTCCTTATCAAGAGATACAGTCAGCGTATTCTAATCCCCACACACAGAGCAAAGAGATTTAGAATAATAAAAAATTGTTTAACAGTGTTATTGCTAGTGTAATATGTTCAACACACTATCGCAGTATGTTCAAAAGGACATGAAAGTATTATCCGTGATGAGATAAGAGTAAAACAAGTATTCTAGTCACCTGGCTTAAGTACACGCCTGGTCTCGGTGATTCCAACCTCTCGGGATTATTCTTAGCTTTGCTTATGCGTACGCCAATGGGACTCTTCGTTAACTTGATAGTGTATCGCATATCACTGTCAAAGAGGATATCAATTAAATAAAGAATTACATAGCTTTGACCTTAAAAAGTGACCAGTTAGTTAAAATTTCAAAGAGATTTTTAATGTATTACAATTGGTACTATGACTATTTCTTGGTACTAAATTGTTAAAACTAGATTTTTGACAAAACATTTTCTTTCAATTTTAGAAGAGAAGAGTGAGAAAAGAGAAAATAAGTAATGGCTACCAAAAATTGAAGAAATAGAGAAGTTGAAAGAAAAGGGGAAAAAAGAAAAAAGTTAAAAATAAAAAGGGAAGAGGGAGAAAATTCTTTTTTGCTGGGTTGGCTGATTGACGCTCATGCGTTGAACGATGGATATTATTCGAAACATTCCGTTTTCATAAATAGTAAACATCTTCACAGATTTGCAGATGTAAGCGTATCCTGTGACGGACTTAATTCAATGATTATTTAGGTCAGGCTCTCTTATTTGGTTAAAAAATGTCAGCGAGCCAAATACTAAAATGCAATGCTTTATGATGCGTGCAAAATTCAACAGAAAGTCAGAAGAGAAAACATTGAAAAGAAAAATTTGTAGTGAGAATCAGAAAAAAGAAAAAAAAAAGAGAAAAAGTAACAACTACGACATAAAAAGTATAGATTAGAAGAATTTTTAAAAAATCTCTGAATTTTCAGATGTCGTATTACACATATTAAACATTGTTGGATTATTTTTTTGGTAGAAACCATAAATAGCTACCTGTCAAAAATAAATAACTATCAACGTTGCATTCTGGGTAAAATGAATCTTTTAACCATAAAAAAGCCTGACTCGTGTACATCATTTAATTTGACATGTGATTTAATGCTGACTGAATTGAGTAATCCTTATCGACTTGGCATTTGATAAAAATCATTTAGGAGTTATTATTACAGTTTGATATGTTAAACCTTCCAACAAATCTAAATTTAGACGGGCATCCTGATCTTGATTGTGTTAATCACCATGCATCGTCTGAATTAAATGTGGCATTAAATGGCATTGAATAAAATTTGCAGAGACAAGAACGAGATACAGAGACTACGACTAATTCAAACAAGAAAAGAAAGACATCAGACACATGGTCACAGAAAAAATACCGTTCACTTTATTATCAGTGTTGCAACGTCTCTGGACCAGTTTAAAAAACAATGAGACGTAAAGTATATTACTTCATGTTACACAGTTTTTTTTCTCGAGTTGATGAAGGAATATCTTTTGTTTGCTAAATCGTAGCCCAGCCACAATTTGGGTTTCGGTTACCCCGAAATTCAAGTGGTTCCTTGTCTTTCTACCGGTTTCTAACTGGCCAACACTTTTAAAAATCCCTAAATTTCTTGTGGCCGTTTTTCGAACCTACCACGAGAGTTTTCGAGGTTGGCCCTTTGTTTCCGGGAACTAAGTTCGTTCGTGATGGGAGACGGTTAATTCATTGTAGAAACCTTAAACCTTTTTTCAATTGACTTTGCTATTTATTGACAATAAAGCATTTAGTGATAAAAAGATTCCATTACGTGAATCCAAAACGAAGAACAAAGTGAACATATCAAGAACTGCCTTCAACAGTTCAACAAGATGGCAGAGATTCTTTCATGCGTTGTGATACAAAGGGAGCTCTATTTTATGAATTGCTTTCATCGTGACAAATTGTTGCTACACATGGAGAAAAATGGTTTCTTTGATGCATTAAAAAAGCCTTTTTTTGGTCAAGAGTCGGAACTTGATTGTTGATATTACTGCAGGACAATGACGAACTTGACGTGGGGCAACAAATAATCAAGGAGTTGAGATGGACTCAACAACATTCATTGTATTTCCCAGATTTCTTAACCGCAGAAAATACTTTTTTCCATCCTTGTCTCTTCATTAATAATAATTTGAAATATTTGTCTACTCGCATCTAATGTAAACTTTAAAATAATGGTACTGTGATGCGAATAGAAAAATTATCAAAAACAACAATTAACCAAACCTTGCAGAGGTTGCCAGATTCGATCAACCATCTAAATAGAGACAGGGAATGATTGGACAATTTCGCCCATACGAGGCAGAAGTAGGATTGGGTGTTCTGTGAACCCAATAAAGAACGATGAATTTCTCGATCCTCTTGCTCTTTTGGTGGATATGATAGAAGGAGTCAATGGAGAACAAATGAAGCTTTCAAAGAGACGAAAAGAGCTGGTATTTAATTGAGCAAAGAAGCTGCTCTACACAGCCTCAGAAACTGAACAGAGAAAATAAAACAGCAGTCCTAATACTCGAGGGGAGTTCTGTTTATGTATTTCTACCCCACTCCTCATCTGACGATAATCCATCAAAGACATAGCAGTCATCGGTGACTATGCTACACGACGTTTTTGGTGTCGTTTTTTTTTTCAGTTAAAAAAACAATACGAAATAGTAATAATTGTTTTAAGACGGAATACACAATTTAGCTGAAAGGTGACATAAAATGGTAAAATTATTCGAAGCAGCAGTGAAACTATTTGAATGTTTGAAATTTCATCTTAATATAAAGTAATTAAGAAGGAAATATGGAAGAAAATATTTCAAGGGAATCCAAATTTGGTGAAATATTTATAAATTTATTTATTCTATCAATATGTTATGATGATAGCCCTCTATCGGCTTCATTGGTTATGCAAATGGATTTTTTTTGTTTCAATTTTAACTTATTTGACATAGGTTAGAATAACATAAAATTATCCCCAATATTTCGCAAAATGCATCTCTAGCATGCGATTGGATGCATCATCAAGCTTTTGTTCATTGGTAGCTTTGGGTCTTTTCAACATCATACCCCATCGCTATAGTGACCCGGCAAAAACTGATCATGTCTCAGCCTGCATCCAACATCTGTGTTTATCCGCACTTCCTGAGTCATTTCCAGCCGTTGTTAAATGTTCTTTTTTCCATTTATATAACATTTATTAGGTGTAGTTTTATCTATGACTTAATGATCATAAACATAATTTCAAACATTTTTCCATCACACATTTTAAAGATTCTTAACTATTGACGTTCCCAATTACGTTGATATGACAGTCTCATAGTTTGTATTTCTTGTCATTCTTTCCAAAATAAATTTTTGATGAATTCTATAGTGGGTGAAATGTTATAATTTCTAAGATGAGAAATATCAATATGATCCAGTGATGAACTCAGTATACATGGCCGAGTAGATAAAAGCGTTGGTTAAAATGTATTTAGTAACCTGGGTTCATTTCTAGGTTGAAGTACTAAATAAGTAGATCAGGGAAGAAATAGATAAATGATATTTCACGGATTAATTAACGAGGAAGAATTCCCAGATAAACTATATACTAAAAGTCATAATTAAAGTTATCTTATTTGGCAATGGACTCGGTGATGCGAGTTCAATTCGTGAACGAGGCTCTTTTCATTTTACATAGCGCTAATATCCTTGGGAAAAGCATGAATACAGCTATTCTCCATATAGCTATGGGTAAACAGTAGACCAGACTGGATTCTTTTGCATTTATATGGTAACCGGTTTAGGAGAAGGAAAACTCTGAATTTAAAACAATTTTACTTCGCTTAAAAATTGACCTAGTGTCACATTCTGCAAGTTGTAGAGGGGTTGGGTAGATGCATATATCGTCCAATCATAGACAACAGAATCAGAATAATCTCTCCTCGTATAGTGAATTAAGTTTTCAAAATTTTAAAGAGTTTACCGCCAACAAAAGACCCCTGAAAAAGTTTCGATGATACAAAGGTCGAAACTTTGCGAGATGGGAACACTACTCAAAGTACATCAGAGTATAACTAAGATATTTGATTGACATTTCCAATCTTGGAATGCAGTTATGGTCCAGAAGAGACGATTTTTTAAAATACAATTTTTTATAGAATTACATCCTTATTATATTTCACAAAACTAACCCAGTCACTTACTGCCCTCCTTAGCGACCAACTAGTAGACATTAGAAAATGGAATTCGTCTTTCGTTATGCCAAAGATGCTAACTTGTCTAATTGCAAGGCTTGAAGTGTGAGTGTGGCTGTCAGTCTGTTTGATTTTATGAATAATTGCGTGTGATTTGTATACTTTCATTAGCTTCTTTTCTCGAGATGGTGATGCAAATAAAAATATTGAACATTAAAAGAAGTGGCAATAAAAAGCAAATATTCTCTCTTATCCCGCAAAGCTTATCAATATAAAATAAAAACAAAAATTAATCAACAAGAAAAATCAAATCTGTGTGAATAACTTACTGACGCTGAAGGCCGAATCAAGCCAATATATTCAGGTCCTGGCAAGAGTCCAGCATCTCTTTAATAGGCTCCAGTCAACTTTAATTTTTACCAACTAAAAGCATTTTAACTGTACGGCCAAATAACACTTTGTATGGTCGAAAATGTTGAGTGACGCATCATCATCACCTGACTCTTTTTTTTTTTTTTACCTTTTTTGACTAAATTAAGGAAACTTTAGGACAAAAAGTATAAAAGAAACGTTCTTTTGTGACTACAGACCATCGACTAAAATGTAGCTTCATCTGTATGAAAAAAAAATTTCGATCTCATTAAGGCGTCATTATCAATCGTGCAAAGATTTTACGCGATTTTTACAAAAATGAAATATTTTAAAGTTGACTTTAAGACTTTAAAATGCTTCACTTTTGTAAAAATCACGTAAAATTCCGAAGATTTCAATAGAAAATTTAATGAAGAAAGAGAATTACCAGAAATTTCCAAATATTATCAGGAACTTGTTTTCTCTTCTTCTTTTCTGAAAAAAATCCCTGACATATTTTCAAAAATCAAAATCAAGAATGATGAGAACGAAGAAGCTTAACTTGAAACCGGTGAACTATTGCTGGGTTTGTGAAGCTCAATTATTATAAAGGCTAGATTAGTAGTCAAATTCCAAAAGTTTGCAAATAAGAGATCACACCTTAAAATAAGAATATTCATAAAAGAATTCTAAGATATCGAGATTTTGTCTCATTTGAACTGCCTCAAATAAAAAATGTAGTCGGCTAATTGTTTTTATTTATTGTACAAATGTTTACATCTTAGTGGAGAATGTGTGTCAAAAAAGAAGCTGCTTGGTTGTTTAGCTGCCAGTGGGGTCTAAATTTGGATCTATCCGATGATAAAGATAATTCTAAGTTACAGGATATTTATATTTGGAAGTGTAACGCTTGTCTCAGCGATATAAAAAAAATATAAGTTCTGCGATTCACAACTCGCGTGGTTAGCAGAATAGACTACCAAATCCTTAATTAGCGGTAAATAATGCTTTTAAACCTGAGGTTGAAAAAAAATAAGCCTCAGACGTGTGGCTGAAAGAGGCACAGGAATGAAAACCTTGCGATTTTCCGTTTCACACCAAACACACACACACACACCTTCTTACACACACACTCTCTCTCTCTCTCTCTCTCTCTCTCTCTCTCTCACACACACACACACACACACACACACACACACACACACACACACACACACATACATATATATAAAGATAGCGTAGACACAGAATCAACGGCGCTTGGTAATTGTCAGTTTCTTGCCTATGCGATCATCAGGCCAAATCAATTTTAACTTATATATATATATATATATATATATATATATATATATATATATATATATATATATATATATATATATATATATATATATATATATATGCTCTATCACAGATATTGAACGCTTATAAATATATCAGAATACAGAGGGGGTTCTCGTGGCGTAGTGGCTAACGTACCAGACTATGGCATCGTTGTAAGCGAGTTCGAACTCCAGTCACGCTATTTAAATAACTTCCTTATCCTCCAGGTGTAGGTTAAATAGTACCACTGCTGTCTACATTGATGGCTTTGGCATTAAATAACCCACGAAGGTTGAGATTCTATGAGACAAAGAAACCGAAACCAAAGTACATTATATATATATATATATATATATATATATATATATATATATATATATATATATAATACAGTAATTGTATAAGGAAGTAATTAGGGAGTAGTCATTAAAGCAGAAAGTTTGTCATAATCGATGTTTTTCTCTCATTCGGTAAATATAAAGTCAGTCGTTTACAAACTTTTGATGATGCAAGAAGAATATGTTTCCTTCAAACTCGCCTTCACAGGCTAATATAACAACACATTTTTTCTTTTTTAACTTTCTCACCTTAACTTGCAAATTATAATTTTTGCCGGTTACATCATTGCTGTAACAACATCTGGGACAGATTACCCAGTAATTTGACATTTATTTGAATTTCATTCATAAAAAGATATACGACTTGTTTTTTCATCGGCCAAATTTTTCTAGGTCAATTCATTTAGCATTGAAATCAAACGAACACAATTGATCCTCGTGACTATACAGCCGTAACCCACACGTGCTTGCCAGAATCCCTTCACATCAACGTTTTCTATCAGATTTGGCATGCATGTCGTCTTTAAAAAAAGTTATTATGATACGAATATTCACTGCATTTAAAGAGTTTCCTCCGTAAATCCCACGTTGGAATGGATCCATTAGTTTGTTTAAGCTGAAATTCATAATATCTGGGTTTTCTTATTCATTGATTTTAACGGCATGTCGACCCCTCTTGAGTTATTTCATTACAATAGTTTGGAAAATCGCCTTCATTGTACATTCATATTTATATTTTTCTGTAGTTTTTTTCTTAAGAGTGTTTTTTTGCACACAGTCCTATTGAATACTAATAATTTTAAACAAATCTATGTGACCCATAGACGGACCCTAACAGGTACTCTCACTTCAGGTCTGAATGTTTTGGGGAATTATAGACACTCACCAGATCACCAGATCTGGAATCTCACCACCAGATGCAGTTTAGTGACATACCCAGAACACCACTTTTTGAGGAGTGGTAATCTTACCTTTCTGCAAAGGATACAGTCAGGGTATTCTAAGCCCTGCAGACAAGGCGATGTTGTATATATATCGTTCCTAACTTTGTAAATAATCATTAACCTTTTGAATTTTGTTCAATAAAACCCTTTCTTTACGTAGTTATTTACCAAATCGCTCCACAACGACCAGAATGTGACACAAGATCAATTTCTATTGAAGTTCAGCTAGTTTGAATTTAAAGCTTTCATTCCCCTAGACTGGTTGCCGAACCAACGCTAAAGAAATCAGTCTACCCTTCTATTGACTCTAAGCTGGAGGGACTACAGGCTTATTCATGCATTTTCCGAATGTATTAGCGCGAAGTGAAATGTAAATAGTCTCGTCCAGGATTTGAACGGGATACCAATTCGACTTCCTATTTCGGTAATCGTCACACAAAGTATGTCTCCTTCTTTTCGTAATGCTATTGTCAATAAAACGTTTCGGCTGTTCATTTACCATAAAGTAGAAAAATCGAAAAGTATGAAGTCATTTTCAACATTTCTTAGCCAGAGGGAACATATGTGTATATGTGTGAGCAAACACTCTCTCATGGGGGTTATTTAGTCGGTAGAGAGATGGCATGTGGATTTATGTATTGTGTGTCTCTCAGACGCAGTACAATCTATATTTGGTTCTCTGATTTTCTCAAAGATGAAATCACTGTGGATGAGATTAAGGAGAATGTAAAGAAGCTGATGGTGATCTCATAGACAACTTCGCAGACTTTATTGAAAATGCAAATGATGTTGATATAAATCTATGAAGTGTCAAGTGTGGTACTTTGACAAAGACAAAGGCTTCATTCCTCTTGGTAGGATATATTTTCGTTGAAATTAAATGATTAAACATATCATATGCTCAAAGAAGGCTAGAAAACATATCGGCCGAAAGTTACTGATAAACGCATTAGAAATTAAGAGTCTAGTGTGAATAAAGTGTGGAATAATGAAAACACGCTAAAATTCAGATGATAGTTAGCCATAGCATGACAGAATACCACGTAATGTTATTTTTAATGTAAATTAATAATAACTATTAGTATCGTGTATTTAAATTGTACACGGATGAAACAGTGTCTAGATGAGCGCTCAAAGATTTTAACTTCGTGTGTTTTTATGAGCAAAGCTGATCAAAGAAGCCATGGCTTTGTGAGTTAAACCGTGACACCCGGCGCCCTTGAACCATAAGTAATGATGAAGAAAAAATTCGGCTCCGAATAAAATTCTAACGATATAACTTTGATGTGTTGCAAGTTAGCCGACATTTCAATCTCGTGCATTAGTCCACCCAGGGTGGTCGGGTGGCGAGCTGAGATCAAAGTGTTTAAGATACGCTGCACAGCTCTTATGATATTAGATGACAGGATGGATTTACATATATATATATATATATATATATATATATATACGTGTGTGTGTGTGTGTGTGTGTGTGTGTGTGTGTGTGTGTGTATTTACACATAGTGACGCATAGAAATGTACACTCTATAGATACACCGATATAGACTTCATGAGAATATGCATACACACAAGCATATTCCCAAATGTTTTTACGGGTTTTGTATATATAAAGGAATGTGCGGATTGTGGCTCATGTAAATATATGTGAGGCCTGGAGCATACGCAGAAGATTTGTGTCATTTGTTTAATGGCATATCAACCTTCATGGTTTATTTAGTGCCAAAGCCATCCTTGTAGAAGGAATCGTAGTGGCACTATTTAATCCATTGCTGGGGTACACAGAACGGAAACAAATGTCTATATAACATAAATAAAATTCGCACATGCGGTCAATTTGTCTCTCTGTCTGTCTCTCTGTCTGTCTGTTTCTCTCTCTCTCTCTCTCTCTATATATATATATATATATATATATATACAAGGCTAAGTCAATAAATTATGGCAATTTAAAAAAAAGGAATTCAGAATTTCATACATCTAAACTCTGTATTGTTTGGAATTAGTTTAAAGCAAAAATTATTTAATCTCGCAACATATTTGTTCTTATGCTATTCAAAATGGTGGCAATTCAGACGGAGAGCTCCAGGCTTGAACTGAAGTCTGTCATCAAATTTTGGGTGACTGAGAAAGACAAACCATGTGAAATTTACAGAAAAATATCTGATGTGTATGGAAAAGCATATCTAAGCAAAAGAATAGTTAACAATGGGATAAGCATGGGTTTGCTACTATGAGACTGAGTTGAAATGACAGTGGAAAGGCACTGACTCCCCGGAAAAGAAAAAGTTCCTGGCGCAGCGGTCAGTAAAGACATACTTCTTCTACATAAAAGGATCCTTAAATATTGATTTTATTGAAACAAGTGCAACTGAAAACAGTGATCCTTATAGCCAACTCCTTCAGAAAAATTCCCTTTATCTACTGAGCGACCCTCTTATATATATGAAGGCACGATGAAAAGTCTGATCAAGAAGGGAAATATTTAGAGCCATGAAACGAACGTGATATTCCTCATATTCATCTAAAAGTTCAGCACACTTGGCACATATTATTCCATATTTTTAACCCTATTCTCTATTTGCAATAAAAAAAATTCATTTCATGGCTGAGCCGAGATCCTTTTAGCAACCCTTCTAGCCGAAAAAACAGGGATATATGAAAGTGGCAGTGACACCAGTTGTCGCTGGTACCCTTTGAATGGTCGCCAAAGGCCTGGAAAAGAGATTGGGGGAATTGAAGACCAGAAGTAGATTATTCAGACCACTGGATTATTAAGATCGGTTAGATATATAGAAGAGTCTTGAAGACCAGAGAAAAATTGCTGTCATCCAAGCTTCAGTGAAAAACTACCCTTTAAAACTGGTAGAAAAAACTTGAATAAGAATAATAATATCAATAGAGTGCTCAGTAACGCTGATAGGGCATATGTAGAACTAAGAATAGTGTATATATAGAGTCAACGGAGCTTAATGACGGTCAGTTTCTCGTTTATGTGATTATCAAACAATTTATATATATATATATATATATATATATATGTGTGTGTGTGTGTGTGTGTGTGAGTGAGTGTTTATAGGTTTTAAACAAAATCCCGTATTCATAAGAAGTCATAGCATCATTATCCAGTATTTCTCTTTGTTTTTTATGACCTTTACGCTAAATTTGATAGTAAATGATAGACATTTGAATTTTGATTTATGGGCTTCTTTTACGAAATATTACCATTTTGTGTTTATTGAAATTTATTATAAAAATAAATACGTTGCAGGGAAAGGAAGTAGCAATAATCTGAAAACAACAGCTCAAGAGAATACCTCACATGTAGAAGAACTTCCCATACGAATTCCATGATCCTTCGTTGCATCGGACATTGTGACGCTGCAGAGTCTCCAGTCTTGCTCAGAAAAAGTCATTTTCTCTTTCGATGTGTCTTACAAACGAGCCAATTGCTCATTTCAGCGTTGGGTTTTTAGGGCTTGTATCGTTGCCAGGTTTTACCTGTAGATTCCATTCTTCCATTTTTGTTTTCTTCATTTTGCTTTTTCTTAGTAAATCCATTTTTCATCACTATTATCCAAAAATGACATTTTTCTGCAGCAAGCATGAAAAGAAAGACAAGTGTTTAAACATTGACTAATGTTCCATTCAATAATTTCATGTGAAATCCATTTTCTTGGCTTCTGTAATGTCTCAAAGGCTTGTAAATTACATGCTTGAGCTGACTGAACGCACAAGCAATAGACAGTTTGTTCATATCTATCTCAATTTATCTATTTCGGAAGACGTAACAATGAGTGTAATAGTTAGATAGAATGGATTTTCTACAAAAGCGCATGTCTCGTTTTAACCTGTTCAAGAGGTCAAGAGAGATGTTTTAGAAACACTCTGGGTCTTAATACTCGATATATATATATGTATATATAAATCATGTATAAAATGGTTATATATATTTATGTGTGTGTGTGTGTGTGTGTGTGTGTCTGTGTGTAGTCGGGCAGCTGTCTTTCATTTAAGCATGTTTGATTAAATTATAAATACATAAAGACCAATTGGTGGATTATGGCCAAGGAAAGGTCCTAAAGCTCTCTGGACAATTTTGGTAAATTCATCCACCAATTCCAATCTGAAAGCAAGACACTTATGAGGAAACTTGAAAGGATCTTAACAGAATTATATAGAAAAATGTATCTTTATTATTTAGTCAAACATGCTTGTATAGTAGTTATCATACAATAATTGATGTTTATACAACAGCATTGCTTCTTACAAAGCCTTCATCAGATGATGACTCTGGGTTCAGGCATGGTTTCGGGGCCGGAGCATCATTACCACTAACCCAGAGCGCCCCAGCAGTATCTCTCGACACTACCAGATTTTGTCTGATTATTGACGCTCTATGGGATTGCCAGATCCACGCTGATGCAGTTTGAGCCTTATCTTGGATCTTTTTCATGTATTTCCTCTTGTCTGATGGAGGAAGTCCAAGATTAGTGAAGAAAACGGAGGTTGAGTTGGCAATAAAACCTCTGCATCCGACTTCGATAGGAAATACATTTGTTATCCAGCCATTTCTGACACATTGTTCTCGCAGATCTTCATGCTTTTCCAACTTATGCTGATGTGCCCTGTCAAAATTTTCTTCATGAGGGACCGTTAACTCAATAACGAAAACTTATTTTTTACTTTAACGGACCAAATGACAATATCTAGACGCTTTGTCGTTAACGCAATTTCAGTTGGAAATATGAAGTTATGTTTTAAATCGGTTGCGACGTGCCAGTTTGTGAAGCCCTCAAGCAATGATGGTTTACGCATATTTTCACGTGCAGCTTTCGAAATAATTCCTTCTTTAACGAACTGAATTGCTCAGTTGTTGATAATATTTAGAGCTTTATTGGCAGTCTCACAACATGTTTTTGAAACCTCAGAAAAAATCTCTAGGACTTCGTTATGTCTCCTAGTATAGCTTCTTAGAGCGTACTCACATCCAGTGAGAAAATGTTTGAGGCTGGCAGTTTTTCCACATGCTCTGCATCGGTCGGATGTTGTTAACTCCCAAGCATGAAGGTTGACTGGTGTTGGTAAGACGTTGTAGACTGCTTTTATGAAGAAACTTAATTTCTTTGGTTACATGTGCTTGAGGTCTCTCCATGTGACAATACTGTTTTTTTCACACTCCCACTTAGTCCATGCACCCTGTTCCCTTTGTCCTACAGCTGTAGCAAAACGCCTTCCTCAAGATGATGAATTTCTTCCGACACCATTTTTCTTCTGTTTGCCGTGGATTCTTTGGACCACCAACGCTGTGGATGTAGGCCGAGACCTGCTTTTCTATTTGCCACAGTACCAATTATTTCTTTCATCCCGAGGGCCGATTCTGCATTCTCGACAGCTATTTTTGTCTTCCATTTTCGACCGGTTATCACAGAAGGCTGGGCGTTCTTTACCAGTGGGTCACGAGAGTCACGCAGCATTTGGAAGAGTTGCGCTTTTCCTAATTTATATTCCTCAACAATGACAACGTTGGAAGTTTTAGTTTTGTTGATGAACTATATAGCGCCACGTTTGTTAAGGAGTTAGGAACTCCCAACCATTTAAAAAAAATAAATTTACTGATTAATCCCTCCATTGTTTCAACTTTTGTAAGTGATATCTCATATATTTGCAATGGCCATGCTAATTTAGGAATTAATCCAAAATAAATACACCCTATTTTATCTTTGTTTATGAGGTCACATTTATCGATGGAGTGTAAACCAACTTGTAGCTGTTTTCCTAGGTTCTGCCAACGATGTCGATCAGTAAGTGGTAGGGAGTAGCAGCGACCGAGACTCTTAACGCTTTTTTTCGCGGATCGTAGGGATTTCGTTTCCACTGACAGAAAACTTCTTTGCAGTCTCCTTTCAGCAACGATAAATTTCGGCACTTCGAAGGCTTTATTTTCATAGCAGCCTATTTGAAGAGCTCTTGGAGGCGGGTCACCAGTTTTTCCATGAGTGATCTTGATCCTGCAATTAGAGTTACATCATTCATAAAAGCTTTCATACATGGATCGGTTATTTGATTGGTGTTGACATCGGCACTACGTAATATTATCTCCATTACCAATACGAAAAGTAGTTGAGATAACACAACCCATCATGATGCCAATATTCAACTTTTGCCAGTTGAATATTTATCATTAGAAAACCTCACATAAGTACGTTTAAAGTACGTTGATATGAGGTTTTTACTGTCCTCTGGAATCCAAAAGAACTCCATTGCTTTCTCAAGTTGCTGGTGTCTTACTAAGCTATATGCGTTTTCTAGATCTAACAAAATGACTTGGAGTTTGGTTTTATTATTTTTTGCTGTTTTTATTCGATCCCACAACATAGAGGTATGTTCAGTACAAATTGGAAAGCCTGGAACTCCAGCCTTTTTGATTGATGTATTGACATACCCGTTGTTTATCACGAATCTCGTCATCCTCTTCGCAATGATACCGCAAAAGATCTTACTTTCTACGTTGAGTAATGAAATTGGTCGAAACTTTTCTATTTTTTTGGAGTCTTTTTCTTTTGGTATGTGGATTCCATCTGCTAATCCCCAATTCTCTGCAATAAATTTCTTTGAATAAGCTTCTCGTAAAAGCTTCCAAAGGAGTGCTAATATTTTAGGGCATCTTTTGTAGTGCTTATATGAAATGCCGTTAATTCCCGGTGAGGTCTTAGTTCGAGCTTTTCTGACGAAGTTATTAATTTCACCAAGTTTCAAAGGTGAATCGTCAAATTTTTCTTCCGGGGTTGTGGGCGATTGGGTTCATTAAGACGCCCCAACGGAGTGTCGGTGAGTGGGTCAGTATATTTTTTCCGAAGGTGTGCTTCTAAGTCCTCTTTCGGTATATTAAGGACCCCGTTTTTCTCTCCCTTAAACAATTTCTTAGTGAATTTAAACGTTTTTTCTTTCGCAATTGCGCCAAGCTTTTTGTTTCTTTTGTGGTCGCTTCCTTGCGTTTTCTACTCTTGCAATGAAAGGATCTTTTCCTTAACTTCGGACAATTGCTTCTTCTCAAACTCACGCCCATTTGGCATTTCTTTAAGCCTCTTCTAAGAAAGCCTTGGCTCTACTCAAAGCAGGCCTTTTTCTCACTGTCTTCTATTAGCTGTTCGTATGTTTTTTTTTTCTTTTTTGGATGTCTTCAGTTTCAAAATCCAATATATATATATATATATATAAATAAGAGGATCATTAAATAAGTTTCCAGACATTTTCGTATGGGCACTTTTATTGATAGTACAAACATGAAACTCTGGTGCCCTTCGAAGTAATCTCCCCCGGCTGCAATACACTTGTACCGTTCCAACAACTTCTAGAAGGCCGCAATGTAAGTCCTCTTGTGTGAGCGTGTCAATGACCTTCGTCACAGCCTCTTTCATCTCTTCAATTCTCTCATAACGCCAGCCTCTAAGCTTTTAGAATAACCAAAAGTCACAGAGAGCAAGGTCTGGACTATAGAGAGGCTGAGGAACTGTCTTGATAACTATCTTGGTCAAATAGTCTGTGACAAAGATGGAGTTGTGGATTGGTGCATTGTCCTGGTGGAAATGCCACTAACCCGATTTGAAGAGTATTTGCCTCTCCCCTAGGAATCTCTCCCTGAACTCCCTTAAAACCTCAATATAGTAACCCTAACTCTAACACGAACCCTTTGGCCAATCAACTCTGGTCTATTGACTTCCTTACTCCTCCCACACCTGTCATCATCCCTCACAGACTCCCTGCCTTCCTTGAATCTCTTATGCCAATCAAAAACTGATGCTAGACTCATGCAAGATGGTCCAAAAGCAGGCTGAAGCATTCCATACGTTTCTGTGGCATTTTTTTCCAAGTTTAAAACATAATT
This sequence comes from Sepioteuthis lessoniana, assembly GCA_963585895.1. NCBI lineage: Eukaryota > Metazoa > Mollusca > Cephalopoda > Myopsida > Loliginidae > Sepioteuthis > Sepioteuthis lessoniana. The sequence continues at coordinate 51,408,399 of OY757916.1, forward strand.
TTATTGCATATCTTTCTTCTAAAGTGTCCATACTTTGGTATGAAATTGGATAAATTTAAACTCTTTTAGTGGTAGAGAGTTCTCCAATGGCCCGGGAGATCGGAGTTCAATCTCAGGTCGAGTCATACCAAAGACTCATAAAGTGGTACTTGATAACTCCTTGCTTAACGCTCAGCAATACAAGGTACATTTCAAGGATAAAGTGGAGCTATCCAGGGAAAGGAGTAGAGCCCTTCCTTACACCTCGGTGCTGTAGCTATTGAAAAGCGAGCTTTCGGGTTGCCCGCGGCTACAGTCGCCAAAAACTTACATCTCAAACGATGGTTTGGTTCGGTTACTCTGTATAACGGAATCCCATTGGTTATTTAATGCCGAAGCCATCCATGTAGAAAAATAATACTGACGCTATTTAACTCATAGCTGAAGGATATAAGGGAATTCACACCTTTTCCATGGGTATTAGTCCGAAAGTAAACTTAATAGCACGACTAGAGTTCGAACTTGCTTACTACAATGTCGTAGTTCAGCACGTTAGCCTTTAGAATGTGGGGACTCTCCTCATATCTCAAATGCTATTAAAATTTTGAAAGCAAACGAAAAAGCAATTCATCTCTATTGTGTATTTCTTGATATAACGTCTTTGTGCAATGAATTCATTTTAGCATATTTCGTTATATATAAATATATATATATAAATATGAATATATATATAACGAGAGATGCGACGAGCAGGAGTTGGATGACCAGCAACAACGTATCTTCAACAGCTCTGTACGGGCCCTAGTAAACCTACTGGAATCGATTTCCGATAGAGATGTATGGGATCCCTTTGATATTGTACACCAACCAAATAATAACATCTAAAAACAAATGTTACATTCTCTTATATAAAATTTGTTTCAATTTTATTTAGTCTTTTGCTTTTGTATTTTTATCTCAAAGATTTACTTTTCATCTGGACCATTCTTTAAAAGTTAAATTTGTCTTTCACAAGACAAGTGATAGCTATCCCTGCTCTCGTCTCATTTATCTGATCTTACCTTTGTGACTTTTTTGTTCCACAAGATTAAATTCTCAAGCCGTGTGGGGCATCGAACTGATACGATAGAGATCACAGGAAGTGATCGACACATTTACACATGAGGATTGTCAGCAACATATATTGTCTTGAAGAGGTGCATTTATCATAACGGGTATCTTCGTAAAGAAATAGAATAGGCGACCTGGGTTTGCGTTTCAATTCGCGCTAATTTCAAAGAAAACGGCAGAAAATAAGTGCTAGGAAAATCAATTTCTTGTCATGGCTAAATTCCAAGAAAACCTTCTTAATACTTGTAACATACTGAAACTGTATTTCATTACCATACGTTTTTAAATGTTTTAGATAATTCTACAATCAGATGTATGTTCTGTTATTTTGTATTATTTGTTTATGCACATTTTTAATCAACCTGTTATATATTATCTTAAGTCTTAAGTCTTAATGTTCTGGTAAACTATATATTACATAAAAATTGTGCAAGTTGCGCCTCCTGTGCTTCGTATTGATATTGCATCTATAGTAGATAAGTTCGGGAACCAATGAGGCTTGTTTTGTGTTGGCTATTAGATTATTTTCATTGTATTCATCAATATGATAATAAATTCGTGTTGTTTTAGTAAGGTGGTCGTATATTTTATGGTAATCTTTTGCTTGTTTTATTGGTACATTAATAAATGAATTTTTCACGTCTAGTGATCATACGTTGTTCCTGGGGTTGGTGGAATTGTAGATGCTCCTCTGAGGAATTAATGTTGCAGTTATTGGAAATGTGTATGGCTTTTTTTTCTTAATGATTTTGTTGTGTCGTTTGTTGTATTCGGTCGTTCTAGATATTACACTAAAGGGAAGCCATTTTGTGGGTTGGGATAGTTCCGTTTACGCGGACTGGTAGACAGACGACAATTAATTTTGAAATTTAGGCGTTTAGTGTGTGTCGGAGGAGTAGTGTAGTATGTTCGTTTTTCGATTGTTGCGCATTATCTTCTTGCTTATGATATTTATTCTGACTTACAAAAATGTTTTCAATCTTTTTTTATTTCTCCGCTAATCCTTATTATAAAAATATATGCAAAATATTTTAAAAGTTGATAATCTATGATTCTTCATGATCTATAAATAAGTTTGCCTCCCATAATCCTTTATGAAAAGATTAATTTTCTTCAGCCAAAGATAAATATGTTTAATTGATTAATCTTAATGGCATGTCAACCTGTTTAGGGCAATTTGATTCATAGGAGTTAGGGAAACGCGTTCATTGTACGTTCATATTTACATTTTTGTGTAGATGTTTATCTATTTAATGAGTGGTTTTATTTTTGCATCATTTTAAAACTTTCTACAGATATATTTAAGCCATATATAGGACATATGTGAATATGTAATAATTTTAGCGCGCGCGCGCACACACACACACACATATATATATATATATGTATATATATATATGCGTTGTGCCTTCAATAACGTTCCAGACTCTTTTTGTACAGGCATTTAATATTGTCGTAGACTCTTGAAAATTCACAATGTTATTTGATATTGCTATATATCTTATGAGATGACTGACCAATCTTTATGATTTCAGGTTCAAATGAACAGCTACAGCAGCAATTGGAATACACCCTACTAAAGCCTGATTGTCACAGCTGGTGAATTTCAAAAATGCAATCTGGACGTGAGGACACTTTTAAAGAACGGTATGCAATAAAATTATGTTTTAAACTTGGAAAAAAATGCCACTGAAACGTATGGAATGCTTCAGCCGGCTTTTGGACCATCTTGTATGAGTCGAACATCAGTTTTTGAGTGGCATAAGAGATTCAAGGAAGGCAGGGAGTCTGTGAGGGATGATGAGAGGTGTGGGAGGAGTAAGGAAGTCAACACACCAAAGTTGATTGGCCAAAGAGTTAGGGTTAGGGTTACTATATTGAGGTTTTAAGGGAGTTCAGGGAGAGATTCCTAGGGGAGAGGCCTAAGACTCTCTGGAAAGCAAGATGACTCTTTGGAAAGACAAAGTGACTCTTCAGAAAGTTGGAGTGACATCCTGGAAAGACAGGAATTTTAACAAATATGGATAATACAATGAAAGAAAAATGCCCTCAGGGTGTCTGTAGCGGGGAGGGAGAATATATCACCCATCTTACTTGCTCCTACGGTAACGATCTGGATATGTACCCGGCTACAACGTGTGATTGCGGTAGAAAATTCAACAGCTTGCGAGGAACACGAATCCACAAGGCGCGCTGGTGCGAAGAACGTAATTCTCCTGCCGGAGAATGTAAATCGATTGATAGGCCTATGAGTCAGGTTTAACCCCACAGTATTCACAAGCCCATTGCTGACCATCAGCGTCCTGGAGACATTTTTTGCAAGCCAAGAATTTAGTGGCCCAAGGGTAATCAGATAGCTACCTGGACTAACTTAGACCAGGAGCTTTCTTTTTACTCACCACCCATCTTGAGGGCCCATTGATCAACAAATAAAATCTTTTAGCGGAATTATATATAACGTTTGTCTCGAGTGCTTTTGGGCAGTAACGCATAAATGAAAGAAAACGAATCGAAAAGATAACGGATATAGAAAGGATTTCAACACGAATGTTATACACGTGTAACCACCATTTTCGTGTAATTACGCAAAATCAAGAAACGGTTGCTATGACATCTAACGGCCGTAAGTAAACGCTTTTTTAAATCATAAACTGCACCAAAATGAAGATGAACGAACGTCTAATGTAATGTCCGCTTTTAGTTGATCTTATGTATACATAGATTTTTTTAAAATACTCTATCCGGTGGCAAAAGCTGCTCGGTAGCGCCAGGAGTGGCAGTACCGCCTTGAGCTACCGAAACTGTGTTATCACCCTGGATGGCGGCTGATGAGGCTAGGGTATCGCACGTGCTTCCACACGTTGTATGATGAAAAAAAAAATTGAGGTTTTAAGGGAGTTCAGGGAGAGATTCCTAGGGGAGAGGCCAACACTCTTCAAATCGGGTCAGTGGCATTTCCACCAGGACAATGCACCAATCCACAACTCCATCCTTGTCACGGACTATTTGACCAAGATAGGTATCAAGACAGTTCTTCAGCCTTCCTATAGTCCAGACCTTACTCCCTGTGACTTTTGGTTATTCCCTAAGCTCACAGGCTGGCGTCGTTATGAGAGAATTGAGGAGATGAAAGAGGCTGTGACGAAGGACATTGACACGCTCACACAAGAGGACTTCGATGGGGCCTTCCAGAAGTTGTTGGAACGGTACAACAAGTTCATTGCAGCCAGAGGAGATTACTTCGAAGGGGACTAGAGTTTCATGTTTGTCCTATCAATAAAAGTGCCCATACGAAAAAAGTCTGGAAACTTATTTAACGATCCTCGTATATATATATATATATATATATATGTATGTGTGTGTGCGTGCGCGTGAGTTGTGTTAGAATTTTTAACTCAATCCTGTGTCTATATGAAGTCATAGCATCATTATTCAGTCATCAAAGTATTTTTCTGGCTTTTTAACGTCTTTCAGCTAAATTGTATGTGAAATATTAAAAATTAGATTTTTAATTCATTGGCTTCTTCGACGAATTTTAGATTTTCTTTTAAACCAATGATGACTGGGTATGAGAATAATCAGCGGTCCAAAAATAAATACACACCTATATATACATACATATATATATATATATATATATATATATATATATAATATTGAAAACATTTTGGGTTAGATAAGTGTTACTGCAATTTTGGGTAACAGTTTCAATAATGTAAAGTTAGGAAATAAGTGATAACTAATAATATTCGTTTTGATTGTATAATGTTCCAGTGCAAATAATGAAATTCTGGTATTTTTGGTTTATAAGATTGCCTTTTTTGTTTGAACAAATTATGAAAAAAATGATCAGGATGATCTATTTATAGATGATAAGATGATCTTATACTTCAATTTGATTTTTTTCTGCAACATTGTAAATTTTAAAAAGTTATAATTTATCTGCTGTAAAATGAGAAGAAAAATATTTGAAAAATGTTTTTTGTTCTCTCTTGATTTAACTTTTTTAATAATCAAGACCTACGCTATCGCCCGTCAATAAGTATGTCACAACAATTTTTTTTATATCAAAAGTTACTTTTCATCTAAAAACATCCGGAATTTTATCATTCCTAATAAAGCATCATTAAAAAAAAATGGATATAATTAGACATTATTTACTACGAAACTCTACAGTATTGAAACTCTCAATCAAAAATATAATTGCTATAATATTGAAAAATGCAAAAGTATCGATAAGAACCAGTTATTTCTGGACAGCCACATATTCATATTCTTTAAACAAATTATTAATCCTCAAAAGGTTCAGTGATAAATACCACTTAGTAATATCCAACTTGAAATTATATGTTCCATAGAAATAATAAAATCCTGGTATCTCGAGTTTTAAACAATATTAATTTTTATAAAAAGCTTTTAGGGGTGTACATATTGATCGGTGATACTGTACACACACACAAACACACGCACATTTATTCTACACAGACACACATAATTTTAAATACATATCTTTAGAATAATTCGGTAAAAGGTTCATATATTTTTCTTTAGTTTTATTTTATTGAGTTTTCTATGAAATCAGCGTCAAAATGAAGCTGTCAATAAAAGTGGCTCAACATCCCGGAAAAGATACAGAACCAGATGCAGTTTAGTGTCATACCGCAAAGACATTTTTTCCGGAGGGATCTCCCCCCCACTCCGGCAGGAGACGTAGTCAGTGTCTTATGTGTAGGATGGGAGAATGTGTGTTAAGGGATTAATCCGATTTCTCACCAAGTCGAATTTGACATAGAGACATTTTATTGTGGGTGGTGGCATGCACAAATCAAGACTCATTACAATAAATGCTTAGTCTCTTCGGCATTCCCATTTAGGGGTGCCTCAGGAGGCGCCAAGCTATAAACTTAACCCTGCTTAGAAAAGGCCCTAGATGTGCCAGAGGTTGTGTCATTATGTACGTATTTACATAGTAAAACGAACAATTCTTCTTTCTTTCTGTTGTATCGTGGTAAGGAAAAGATACACTGTGAAAATAAACTTAATTGCTTATTAACTCAAGTGTTACAGTCCGACTAGAATCATAAGCCTCGTTATGTTGGTGATACGTCCGATGTTGGTCTTACTACTGACCGAAGTCCTTCAGAGCTATCGCTCTGCTTCTCTTTCTACTCCATTCAGTCTGCCGTGCTTGAGAAACACGGCGTCTTTTATACTTCCGCGATACCGGAAGTCATGTTGTACGCGACACTTTACAAGACTTTCTATTTAATGAGCTGAACAAAGACCAATTAAAATTTATGAAGAGACAATCATGAGCGGAAGTAAAATTAAGAATATTCTTGTATAAACATTAAAAAACATGATTAATTTAATTAAAAAAAAATAAACAACAAAATAATTAGATAGACACAAAACAGTAAATGTTCTCAATATGGCCACCATTTTTTTTTTCAATGATTCTATCAACATGCCTTCGAAACGATTTGCATACCTTCTAAATAAATTCTTCACACGTTTTATTCCATTCCTCCTCAATAGCAGTCTTAAATAAACCGATATTTGGATGGGAAGTGTTTTTTTTTTGTTTTATAAAACACCCTATATGTTATATAGGATTATGAAAGAATGATGGACCATAACGAAGAGGCATAACACTTCTGTACATAAAAATATAAGTCTCTTTATTCTTCCAGAGTCAGAACTCTGTAAGTGGGAGAGAAACAGATACAGACGGAGAACTCGACAGAGGACTTCTGTATTGACGCATAACTTATTAACCACTCTGTGCTTCCATACACCGGGCACCACTTAGCACTTCTGCTTCTCGGCCGTGGGCGCACTGTTCCCCGCTCTGGGCACTGCCCGACTGCTCTCTGTGTCTCTTGACTGCCCAACAGTGTATTCCAGACTGTGACTGCAAGACAGATCATAACTCTGTGGCTGTTTCTCGGCGGGGGGGGGGGGACTGTTCCCTCCTCTGGGCTACAAAGCCTACGTATTTCCTGTTCGTCCTTCTAGCTGTTAACCCACGCATCTGCTTCCGCTTGTTTACACAGGTGCATCCTGTTCGAGAAATCCCAACCAACCGCTCATAGGTCAATATTCAACACATATAGCGTAATCAAGGTGTTATGGTCTGAGCCTGATGAAGGCCATTAATTGGAAGGCCAAAATAGAGAATAACTTTCCTGACAAAGTATTTGTGTTTTTTGCACCTCGTGTGCCTTTTTTCTTTCATCTCTAAACTTAAAAAATATCGGAGTGTCCTGCCAAACGATTTCAGTTTTAAAACTGTTTGATTGCTGCTATCACTAATTCCTCGTCGACTTTCAATTCATTAGCGTGATTTCTTATAGAAGTTTTATGGTCCTTCTTAATCACCCTAATGATAGCAGTTAAAAAGCCTTCTTGTCGTTTTTTATTTAATTCTCCACTCTCCACTTTTTTTTAAAAAAGCTATGTTTTTCTTTGTGTACGGTAGATAAAGAAACTCCAATTATTTCGGAAATCTTTTTTGGCTTGGTTTCGGCGTTAAGCAAATCATAGATCTTTGTCGGTTCTTTTCTTTCTCTCTCTCATATTGGGCTGAATTTTAATGAAAAAGTGCTTGAATTATAGAGCTAATCATCAAAATTGAAAAGTTTCAATTATTGATATCATTACAATGATGAATGACGGTCAGTTTCTCGCATATGTGACTATAGTCTGTTAATCACTCGAGAAGCTGACACTTACTTAATGTAGATACATATGCTCTATAAACTCTTTATCTATAATGATATCACTTTTTAACACCTTGTATCATTTCGATATAAAATTTATTGGACACTCTTTTTTACCGTTTTCTTCCAGCAACCTTAGCTATCTTTTACCCAACTTTATCAATCCATTCTCGGTTAACTTTTTAAAGACATTGTGTCTTTTGCAGACTTCTAGATAATTAAGATTTTTCTCATCAAGAAAGTTCTGGAATAAATCATAATCGGAGAGTGTAATGTCAGATGAATACTGTGGATATAAGTAAAACATTGCAAGCAAACATATCAATGCTTGTAGTAATTTACGAAGCTCTTTGCTTCGATGTAGCACAAGGCAAAATGAATGGGGCACCCAATAAGACTCGAACTCACTCGTGTAGGTGTGCTAGTCTAGTCTTGCTAACCATTACACCACCAGAGGTGCCTAACATATCAATGCTTGTAGATATGTCGGGTGAGCAACACCTTGATCTTCGGCAAAACATACAGATACTACACTTCGATTCGAAGAAGGACCGCCGATACAAAAGCAAATAAATCTTTCAGTTTAAGGAATAAAAAAACATATATATATATATATATATAGAGAGAGAGAGAGAGAGAGAGAGTTTTGGTTTCTTTGTTTAATAACATATCAACCTTTGCTGGTTATTTAATGCCTAAGCTATCCTTGTATAAGAACAGTAGTGGTACCATTTAATCTATAGCTAAGGGGATAAGGGGGTTCATACCCTTTCCAAGAGTATCAGTCTGAAAGTGAACGCAACAGGAGAGAGAGAGAGAGAGAGAGAGAGAGAGAGAGAGAGAGAAAGAAGAAGAAGAAGAAGAAGAAGAAGAAGAAGAAGAAGAAGAAGAAGAAGAAGAAGCTTAAAAATAACATGATAAGTCTTCCAAAAACAATTTCCTGGTCAGAATTTTGTGCCGGTCAACGCCAAGAAATATAAGACACTTTGTCTATGGAGCATCTGATATTGAGCTCGAAGAGTTAACTAATGATAACCTCAATATGCAGACATACATTCAAGTATTTCGCTAAGTGGCTCATTTATGCCCACTCTCATAAAATTTATCTCTCAGTCTTTTTCTCACTCATTCACTCACTCACACACTCGATCTCTTTCTCTCACGCATTCATTCTTTCTTTCTCACATACACTCACACTCTTTCTCAAACAAACTCTTGCTCTCTTTCTCACAAGCACTCATACGTAGACACCCCCTTTCTCTCTCTCTCTCTCTCTCTCTCTCTCTCTCTTTCACTCACTTTTTTTTGTTCAAAAGCACGCCCATATTCATACCCCCATTGTCACATCCGCTCCTTCTTTCTCTTTCACATACACACATGCTCACACCCTATCTCTTCCCGTGCATTCACATCCTTTCCTTTTCTTTCATACAAACATACATTCTCATACAAAAATAGTCTTCTCTCTCTCTCTCTCTCTCTCTCTCTCACACACACACACACACACACTCACACACACCGAGGAAAATGTATCCGTTGGTATCTACGGGGTTTCCTAGAAAGATATTCCGATTATTAATATGTGATCTGTTAATTGTCTGAACACCCATTCGTTATTTTCATATAAAGTATAAATAAATCTATTAAATTAAAGCAAATATATTTGTTATATATATTTTAAAAAGTCGAGTAGGCTTATATATATATATATATGTATACGCGCATGTACGCGCGTGCGCACGCATGTGTGTGTGTGTGTGTGTGTGTGCGATAGTACCTAAAATTTAAAGGAATTTTAATAGGACGTAGAAAGCGAATATTTTGCCGCTACATTTTGTGAGACAGGTTTACGCATTGAGTAAACCACTTCAAAGGTGACAGTGTAATTTTTTCATGGTAAAACTCGACAAATTTCTGATTAGTATCGCGTATGTATATATCTGTGCGTATATATATATATATATATATATGCATACACACGTTTAATTACAATTTACCGCTTAAACCAGTTCAAACAATCCAACAGTAAAAATTCGCAATTGATTTCCATGTACATGATGATCAGTTGAGTTTGTATTGACACGTCAATCAGATCAATTGAATTCAATTGAATTCAACTGACTTCACGAGTACAGTCAAATTACACATGGGAATATAAAGAAAAGTATGGTGAAGACACAGAAGTTAATTGTTTCATTTTAAATTGGGCATATACTTATAATAAGGGTTCGAAACATTGTAAATTGTGCTTGGAGGAAAAAAAACACTTTATTAGTTTTCCGAATTTTAGCAATTTGTGGAATAAAATAAATTATTGTTTAAATGTGGCTTCAACATAAACCTTTACTTTGTAACTTTGTAAATTATCGACTTAAATTTTGCATTTGAAAAAGATATTTATTTAGTTGAATTTAGTTGAATTTAGTTGAATTCAAATGGACTTCATACTTATCAATACAAGTTTAACTGAAGATTGAGCTCGTGAAATTCAGAGTCGTGAATTTTTACATTGTTTTACTTTATTTTAAAGTTAAAATATCATGTATATATATATATATATATATATATATATATATATATATATATATATATATATAAGGGCGGACATATATATATATATATATATATATATGTATATAAGGGTAGATTGAAAACCACAATCTGACACGTTATTTTCACTCGAAGGTTTTATTTGAAATTTTCGCTGTGTGATGTTCGATCTTTATGACGAATATTCCCCAGTTAATTAAGTTGATTTCCAAGAAAGGAAACTCAGTCGAAAAATTTATAAATGTGGCTCAGATGATCGAGGAATTTGAGCAGAGCGTGCAAACTAAATTCATTTAGTAGTTACTCTTCTATATGAATATATTAAGGGATTTTTTGAAAGGGAAGTTGGAAAATAAGTTTCGTGCAATTTATGATCTAATTCCACCAAATGCTTACACTAAATTGTGACACTAAATATTTTTCATATAAGCGAAGATCTAGTAGAATGTTGCTTAACTTCGATGATCAGATGTGAGCTCTTTCTTTTAATGGGAATAAAACGGTGATTTCACTCAGGAAAGAAAGTAAGTGAAGTTGGCGACCATAGTCGAGGGTGACCAAAGGCTCCTTTTCGATATCTACTACACCAAGGTATAGGAGAGGGAGCTACTCCTTTCCCTGGATTGCTCCACTTTACCCTTGATCCATACCTTATAATGCTGAGTGTTAAGCAAGGAGGCATCAAGGACCATTTTTTGAGTCTTTGGTATGACTCGACCTGGGATTGAAACCAGGTCTCCCGGACCATTGGCGAACACTCAGACCGCTAGGCCAATGTCCGGTTGAAATTCAACATTAAGTTATTTTCACCTCGGCTTTACAATTGATCTCTAGTGGAGATGAATTCACAGCTTGTCAAGATGGATTTGTTAATGTCATATAGCAAATTAGCAAATTGACTAAACGATTTTTAACCAAATATATAGCTTAATAGTGTAGCAGAAGAATCTTCAAGGTACTAGGATAATGTCGAAGGGAAAAGTAATTGTTGGAAATAAGGACACACTTGGATTTTTTTCAAGGATAGTGTAATTTTATTTTAAGATATTTTTTTTTTTTTACTTCAAGATTTATTTTCGTTTTTTACTAAATGGATTTTAAAAGCAAAAACGAAGGTAAATGATGATATTTTAACATGAAAATCATGTTGCCTTAAAAACCAAAGAATTTATAAAATAGGTATATTTGTCAACCAATATATTTTATCTTATTCAGATTTTGTCTTAATAGATACATTTCTATATTCTGATTATTAGAAGTGAAGAGTCTCCGTGCCGAGTTTGCTAATCTACTGAACTGCGTAATTACGTTCCCTTTCGGACAAATACTTTTGAGAAAGGAATGAACCCCCTTTTCACACCAGTTAAAGGCTAAATAGTACTACTGTTGTTCTTCTAAAAGGATGGCTTTGATATTAAATAACCAACAAAGGTTGATATGGCATTAAACCAAGAAACCGAATTGAATCCTAATTATTAGAGAGGCAATACTTTAGACCTGCATTCTAATCATTAATATAATAAAAAGATGTCATCTAATTTACTGATCAGACTTCTATAATTTTCATACACTTGATACTGTTAACGCTAGTCACTCTTGTTAATATATATTCACATTTTACAAATCAATGAAGCCAAAACCAGATTTGGAAAATTGATTCAGAACTTTCCACGTGAATTTTCATACCGTTAACTTTTTTCTCTCAAATTGTTCATAACACTAAATGAAGTTTGTGTCAGTCCATCTATTGATTAATCAATTTTGGTGTCTTCAATTAAGATGAAAATTGGAGCTAAACTTGTGACCTAATGATTAAAATTTGTTGAACAGTTTCTATTCCGTTAGATTTTTCCATCAAATCATTACACAAAATGGACTCTGTCTTCGCCCTTCTGTTTATATTCGAGGCTGACACAATAATACAGCAACTTTATTTATATCTATGAGTAAGAGAAGCTAAGGAAAATCTGCCACCACACATATGTGTGCACATTTCATTTATTTATGCAAATTGTATTTCTTGATATAACGTCTTTGTGCAAGGAATTTTTTAGCATATTTCATTATATATATATATATATATATATATATATATATATAAAGAAAGATGCTACGAGCAGGAGTTGGACGACCAGCAACAACTTATCTGCAACAGCTCTGTACGGGCACTGGATGTAGTCTAGAAGACCTGCCGGAAGCGATTTCCGATAGAGATGAATGACGAGAAAGAGTCAGGGAAATCCGTGCTAGCGGCATGACATGGTGATGATGATGATATATATATATATAGTTCATGCCATTTATTTTTGTTTTATTTATGTATGGTATGCCATTTCTACTCGTCTAGGAGTTCAAGCAAGATAATGACATTTGTCAGATTAATGGTTTGAGAATGCAGGAGCCTTTGGTCGACTGATATACTACTTTCATATAATGCGAGTAAAGAGAAGGAAAATGTTAGGAATGATGAAAGAGAAGATTAAAAGATAAGCAGTTTTAAAGTATATGAAATTATGAAAGAAGAATAATGAGAAGAAAGTTAGAGTGAGAGAAAACGAAGAAAGGAAAAGAGAAATATATATATATATATATATATATAGCCTTAGAAATTTTGCCCGCCCGATCGACTCTGTCGAGTGAAAACTTATTCATGCGATTAAAGTTATTCTTGTCGCCCGGCAGTCGATCAAAAATCGCAATGAAACATATCTCTTCAAATATAGAAAAAGGAAAACTGATTCTTTTTACAACCCAAAAATGCCATTGAAGATTCGCAAGTTACTTGGGATGATCTACAATGAAATTAGCGAATTCTTTGGTCATATACCTGGCGCCGGACGACCGTCGAAATGTCTGGCTAAAGAAAAGGGAATCGTATCAAAAGGAGACCTGATAAATGGAAATTAGAATGACCAGCTTTTCTCTCTCTCTTGGAAGTCCGGCCATTATAAACATTCGTAAAATTAAAGCTTCCACAGAGACGCTGAAATGTCTCTGTTGTCTACATTGAAGTCAACAGATTTTTATAAATTCATTTGGAAAAAATTATCCTTATTTATATTCGCTCTCTGCTTATGAAAAGTAAAAACGAACATTTGAAAGAAAAAAAAAACGCACCGAAAAACAAATTATACAAGTAAGCGACCTTAGTCGAAGGTGACCCGAAGGTTCACTTTTTAATAGCAAATACATTGAGCTGTAGGGGAGGGCGCTACTCCATTCCCTGGATTGCTCCACTTTACTCTTGATCCTTACACTATAATACTGAGTGTTAAGGAAGGCAACATCAAATACCATTTTTTGAGTCTTTGGTTAAACTCGAACCCTAGTTTCCCAGACCATTGGCAAATACTCGAATCATAAAGCTATCCTCTCGACCAGGAGATTGCCTGGACTTGTAAAATAATTGATTATTATTGACTGAAAATGGAATCGGTCGAGTAAAATAATTTTGGAGTGAATAAATTTTCCATCAGTCTCAACCGCCAATCGAGTGATTTCTTTTTCAAATCTCAAAGGCTATATATATATATATATATATATATATAGAGAGAGAGAGAGAGAGCGAGAGAGAGAGAGAAAGATAAGAATGATTTCCTGATCGAAAGAGAGATAGTCAGTGGCGTATTCTATATGATTATTACCCGTGAACAAATCAGGGTTAAATTTGAATTTCGATAATGTCTCACGCATGCTTCAGCTTACGATAAAAACCCTGTTGTAACAACAGGCTACGTGACCCATATATATTTATGTGTATGTGTGTGTGTGTGTGTGTGTGTGTGTGTGTGCATGCGTATAATTAATTATGTATGTGTACATTATATATAAAATTATGTAGTGTTTATATAAGTAAATACGATCACAGTACTCATAAAATGATAACTTAACGTGGACAATCATTTCTTCCAAAAGTCAGAGAATCTGTGAGCCCTGCCTACAATCAAAGTTGCGACTTACGTTGTAAAAAGTGAGCCCAATAAAATATATATTGGGTTATCGAAGTTAGCCGCGGCTTTACAATCATAAAAACTCTTAAACGAGGATGCGCTATGGAAACAGAAAGATAAAAATAAACAATCCCTCATAGTCGGAGGGAAATTGATTGAAAAAGCGTCCGTGCGTAAAGTTGACACGATCTGTTGCAGATTGAGTTTTGAGGAAAGAAACTACATATTCTACATTTTCTGGCCAAGGTTATTTAATGTTTGTCTTCTATACAATCAGCAAATTCTGCGCAATCTTTAAATGTTTTGTTGAAAACGTCTTTTTTATTGTGATAGAATCAAATACAAGAGAAAGAGAGAGAGAGAGAGAGAGAGTTAAAAGACATTCATTGTTCGGAAAATGTAGCATATATATTGGACTGAATTTAATGGTTTTTGTCATATTATTCAACTTAATGTTCTTATTCAAATGATTGTTCTTTACAGCAATCAACCTATGAAGGGTTATTTTATACTAGGAGATTAGGGAATTGCGTTCATTGTACGTTCATATTTACATTAATGTACTGTGGTTTTTTTGAGAGTTTTTTTTTTGTTTTTGAACATGGTTCTATTAAATACAAATAATTTTCAAACAGATCAATTTGACTCTTAAATAAGACCATAGCAAGTACCACTTCAGGTCAGAGTGGATCTGGGAGTAATGGTAATCGAAGAGTACTCCTCTCTCCCCAGATCTCTATATCAACGTCTTCTAAACCACAACAGACTGGTCCAAGGCAGATTTCTTAGAGAAATTTTTTGGGTTTTGATGTAAATTATTTTATGTAAGATAATGTATTTCTGTTCATAAACAGATTACACGCAACAAACATCCAGGTCTCGGCAAGGTTTGCCTTGAAATTCTGTTTTGGAAACCCTGATTAAATTCAAGACCCCAAAGCTGAAACTAGAACAATCAAAACTGCTGCCTTTAAGCATGGTGTTGGTCGTTGCCGTCTGGCATACATTTCGGCACATTCGGTGCATTTGCCTTGCTCTGCCTGTCCATTTCTTTCTTCAGTCTGCTGTTTAACTGCCTGATTTCCCGCTTTTCATCTGTTCATTGCTGCATGAAAATCACGCAACAAAAGTCAACCGGACAGAAAGGCAAAAAAAGAATACAAGAATAGTTAGAAGAGAATTGATAGAAAACAAAAAAGGAGGAAGTAATGAAAATCTAATTGAAATGCAACATGGATGGCTAAATAAATTGCTGTATCAATAAGCAAAGGAAATAATCAATGAAACAAAAACAAAAAAATAAAAATAATTAAAAATTGAGGACACAAAGGCTGTCACACCATAAGATTATGGAGTTCCCTTCCAGTTAAAAAACCAACACACACAACGAAATGCCCTTTCTTTCTTTCTTTCTTTCTTTCTTTTATCGATTCAGTTCTTCTTTCTATTCATTTTTGATCTTCTGTAGATTTCTTTCTTTCTTTCTTTCTTTCTTTTAATTCCAATTCTATTTGTTAACTTTATTATATGATTATTTTGCATTAATATCTTTTCTTAAGCTTAATTACCTATTACTTCGTTCATAGTCCTTTTTAAATATTCTTTCTATTTGCCCTTCCACCTATCTTATTTCTATTCTGATCTCCTATATATTAACTCTAAACTTTTTTTAATATCCTTTCTTCTCATCAGCTTTCACAAACTGATCAAATTTTCGACTCAGCAAGAAAAGTTAGACGCCGATTTTGTCGCCATTGCAGCTGACATTCTTGTTCAAACGATTAAAATTCCTCTCATAAATTGCCCTTTGCAAATGCATGATTAAAAGCAAAGATTAAATAAACTATTTAGTGTAGTTTGGTACTTCCCCGTCCCTTCTTATTGCATGATTTTTTTTCTTTTTCTACGAAAAAAAAAAAAAAAAAAAGATAAAATGAAACAAAATAAAATAAAATGACTACTGACTGGAACTGCAAATACCGTTTCATGAAATTAATGATCCTTACTGGTGAATGAAAAACCCGCCATATTTAGAGCTAATCAAAACTCCCGTTTCATTTAGTCTATCCCTTATCTTTAATATATACGTGATGACATATGAGTCGGGTGAGTTCCCCTTGTAATAGCGGTACATGGTTTCGAAGTTTAAGAATAAATGAAGTTTTCTTCTGAAAATTTCATAGTTATATCCTTTATATCGATAATTTGGATGAATAAAAATTACTATCAGCCAAATCCTTCAGAATTATGATCCTGTTACATATTAGAATAAAAATTGCATTAGCACCCTTCCTTACACCTTGGTGTAGTAGCTTTTGAAAAGAGAGCCTTTGGTTCGCCTTCGACTACGGTCGCAAACTTTACTTACTTTATATATAACAGTGTATAACAGTGACGGTTGTCACTATCTCACTTGGTATAATACAATATAACATATCTCATCACCACGATATTCTTACGCTTTGATCCTCCATACTCCTTCGTCTATTATGCTTACAAATCAAAAATTTATTTCCTTCGTAATGCAATGATGATGATAATTTGTTCCTTAGTTAAAATCATCACACAGACTCACAGACACGAATACAAGAAAAAAATTATTTGTTCAAACTTTTGTCTGTCGTGACTTTCGCTATATATCACGACTCATATCCAGAAGACAGCCTCAAATTTGCAGCACGGCGCATGTATCATCATACACACGCATACTAAAATTCACTTATGTGACCACACACAATAATACTCAAATATAATCCACACACACACACACATGCGCGCGCGCACATAAAGAGTTGTACACAATCCTAACGTTCTTTTGACTATTTTTCGATTTTTTCGATTTCTCCAATATCTTTCTTTCTCTACCTGATATTGTCGTAATAAGACGGCATGAAACCTGTGGTCACAGACAAGCATCAATGCTATTAAATATATATATATATATAGAGAGAGAGAGAGAGTTTTCTATATTTATAGAGATGTAGGGCTCAATATTGATGATAGAGCATATGTAGATCTAGGTTTGGATTGCAAAGACAGAAAACCAACGTTACCAAACGCTGTGACTTCTGTGTCAACATATCCAAATTTCTCTCTTTCTCTCTCTCTCTTTCTCTCTCTCTCTCTCTCTTTCTCTTTCTCTCTCTCCCTCTCTCTAACTCTGAATATATGTATATATATTTATGATATCTTGGCAAGAAACTGACAGTGTTACATAATACATTGGTGAGATCTATTATTAACATATAGTATAGCCTTCATAATAAGTCCTGAGGCGTTAAACACGTAGAAAAACAGTGTATTAATCTGTTTAATTGAAAACTATTGAACTCGAGTTCAATTTGAGACCACGGCTCTCATTGAAAGATTTCAACCAGGTGGCCAAAACGGTTCCAGAAGTTAGAAATGAATTAATCAGTTAATGAGAGACGCTCGACTGGAGCGGTTGAATGTTCCATCTTCGCTTGTTGAATGAAGCAGATGATGAAAGGAAAGTGTCGTCGAAGTAATCGATAAATTATGTGTACGTAAAAATGTGGTCAGGTTGTAATTCATCGTCCCAGCAAAGAAGACTTTAGAAAAACGGAAGATGGTAACAGAAGACAACGAACAAAAAATATTAACACCAGAGCCACACAAGGCGACAAACAGGACGACCGAATAACGACGTGAAGTGAGGAGATGGGCAACGGCCGATTGCCCGAATGAAGGGCTTTATAGCATATCTCCTATTGGTTACGCAACAATAGTCTTCAAGCACCGTTAACTCTGTGTCTACACTCTCTTTAGATATATGCTTTATCACCAGTGGAGTGTCCCCTTGGTGTAATGGTTAAAGCGCTGGACTGCAGAATCGTAGTACGCGAGTCCGAACTCCCGTCGCGCTATTACGTTCACTTTCGGACAAATACCCTGGTGAAAGGTATGAGTCCCCTTATCCTCTCATCTATGGATTAAATAATACCCCTACTGTCCTTCTAAAAGGATGGATTTGACATTAAACAACCCGAGAAGATTGATAAAACTTTGAATAATAAACAATCTATAACCAGTATTAAGCACTCTTTTTTTTTTAAATATAAAAAAACCCTATTATATATATATATATATATATATATATATATATATATATATATATATATATATATATATATATATATAAGGATAGCAATAATAATATCAAAATCTGATCCATGCTGAGGATGTAAAAGAAAATATGTGGATGAAAATTCATAATCAGTTACAAAACGAATATATGAACAAGAAAGTGGCATGAAAATTGGCGACGAAAAAAAACGATCCCCCCCCCAAAAAAACAAGCAAACAAACAAAAAAACAAAAACAAAGAACGCGCAATTAAAACATAACCTAGATTATAAGAACAATTTTAACTTTAAAGATTATAAAAAAGTTAGTTAATGTACTTAACAAACGATATAGAAAGATTGTAGAATGTAGTTATTTCTAGTGATAAAACTATAAAAGACCAGTTTTTAAAATAATTACCTCTTTATTTAGTCAAATTAATGCTAAAGGGTTATATGATCTCTTATTTAAATTTGTTAGAGTTCATTATATATATATATATATATATATATATATATATATACGTGGTGCCTACAATATGTTTCCAGACTTTTTTGTACAGGCATTTAAAATTGTCGTAGATTCTTGAAAATTCGCTATGTTATCGCTATACATCTTATGAGATGACTGGCCAATTTTTATGGTTTCAGGTTCAAATGAACAGCTACAGCAGCAATTGGAACACACCCTACTAAAGCCTGATTGTCACAGCTGGTAAATTTGAAAAATGCAATTTGGACTTGAGGACACTTTAGAAGAACGATATGCAAAAAATTCTGTTTTAAACTTGGAAAAAATGCCACAGAAACGTATGGAATGCTTCAGACTGCTTTTCGACCATTTTGCATGAATCAAGCGTCAGTTTTTGAGTGGTATAAGAGATTCAAGGAAGGCAGGGAGTCTGTGAGGAATGATGAGAGGTGTGGGCGGAATAAGGAAGTCAATAGACCAGAGTTGATTGGCGAAAGGGTTAGGGTTAGGGTTACTATGTTGATATTTTAAGGGAGTTCAGAAAGAGATTCCTAGGGAAGAGGCCAGCACACTTCAAATCGGGTCAGTAGTATTTTCACCAGGACAATCCACCAGTCCACAACTCCATCCTTGTCACAGACTATTTGACCCAGATGGGCATCAAGACAGTTCCTCAGCCTCTCTATAGTCCAGACCTTGCTCCCTGTGTCTTTGGGTTATTCTCTAAGCTCACAGGCTATCGTTATGAGAGAATTGATGAGATGAAAGAGGCTGTGACGAAGGTCATTGACACGCTCACACAAGAGGACTTCCATGGAGCCTTCCAGAAGTTGTTGGAACGGTACACCAAGTGCATAGCAGCCGGAGGAGATTACTTCGAAGGGGACTAGAGTTTCATGTGTGTACGATCAATAAAAGTGCCCATACGAAAAAAGTCTGGAAACTTATTTAATGATCCTCGTGTGTGTGTGTGTGTGTGTGTGTGTGTGTGTGTGTGTGTGTGTGTGTGTGAATGTTCAAATAGGTAAAATATGAAAAATACTAAAAAACTAAGTATGACGATTTAATTCATAGTTGAATTAATTACCAACGTTCGATGTTTCCGGTTTTTGTTTTTTTTTACATTAAACCATCCTTGAAGCATTTAAATGTGCGATATTGCATACAACACCTTTTAAAGTTGGCAAAAAATTCAACTATAAATAACATCATCCTCTAAATAGCTTATTTTTTCCTATTTGTGCATTTAACTATATTTTTATTCTCCTTATATATATATATAAATATATATATATATATATATATATATATATATATATATATATATATATATATATATATATATATATATATACATTTGGCTAAATATTTTCAATTTTCTATGATGATATCTGTTTTGATTGTATAATGTTAAACTAGAAATAATGAATCTTTGGTTTAGAAGAAAATTGACTTTCTATTTAAAAACTTGTAGGGATTGTACTTCTTTAGGGGTGATTGTGTTACAATGCTCGTCTGTTAAAGTAATAGATTATTGAATCCACTAGAAAAAGACAAAAGGAAACATATTTTCGAATTATTTTTTATGGTTTCAAAAGGTATTAATCTCATTTCAAGTCGATTTTTCTTGACTTACACGCCCTCATTTTCTTTTCTTTCCTTGTGCTATTTGAACAGGATTTCATTCGGAGGACTATTAGTCGAATAAACATTGTATTTACGAATTGGTGCATATCTTTATTACTACGTCAATTGGACTTCATTGTTAGATCTTAATATTCATTCATTATTATTTATTTATTTGTAGGTGTGGACAAGATTTAAAGTTTAATAAAATAGAAAATAGAAATCAGCGAACCGTGTTTAAATTGCTGTTGACGTAGCTTGTTTTCATTTTTGTATTATACGAAATTAAATATTAAATATGAAATAGGGATTACTGCCTTTTCAGTGTACCATGTAACATCGTCGGGTATTATTTGAAGAAGAGATGGCCGTGACCAGTAATTCCACTGATCTCATAAATGATATGAAGGATCCAGCATGATTTTCGATGCTTTACTAGATGATATTATTACATATTAAAATCAAATTTTGAAAAGGTATATGTTTTATTAACATCTAATTCATATATGCATATATATTAAATTTAGATTATTTGGGTTCCTTTTCTAAATAAGATTCATGATAATATTAATGATATTCTGTTTAGGAAATAGTGAAAGATTCTAATTAATGTTTCATAGTTAACAGCTGTCCAGGATGATATTGATGCTTCCGTTATAGAAAAAAGAGAAAAGATTCGAATTCATAGTCCATAGTTGATAGCCGTTAATGATGATATTGATGCTTGTATTTTGGAAGCAGAGAAAGATTCTAATTATCAGTTCATCGTCAACCCTTGTCCATGATGATGTTGATGCTTCTGTTTTGGAAGAAGAAAAATATTCTAATTAGCAGTTCATAGTTAACTGCTGTCCATGATGATATTGATGCTTCAATTTTGGAAGAAGAGAAAGATTCTAATCGGTAATCCATAGATAACACCTATCTATAATGATATTGATGCTTTTTTTTTGGAAGGAGTAAAGTCTTCTATTTTGGATTTTGTCATTAACAGTTGTCCATGATGATACTGATACTTCTATTTTGGAAGGAATAACAGTTTCTAATCGGCACATCATAGTTAACAGCAGTCCATGATTATACTGATGTTTATATTTAGGAAAGATTAAAGGATTATAATTAAGTAATTAGGGAAAATGTTCCATTTTTATTCAGATATTAATAACCGTTTCAGATTTCTTATACTAATCGTAGGAGGCGTTCATGATGCAACGGTTATCATCGTCTGAAGTTGACTCCCATTTTACACTGTGTTAATACCTTTGGGAAAGGTATGAATCAAACTATTCTCCCTCTATCTTTGGGTAAAATAGTTAGTAACATTAGGAACTTTAATCTTAGTATGGCAACCAGTCTAGACAGTGGAAAAGTTTGTATTCAAAATAGTTGCAAACCTGAAGTGGAATGGGCGACTCCAGGCAAATGCTATCTATGACACGCTACACGAGTAACGCTCCCGTAACTAAACAAAGTTACAGAACCAGTAAAAGTGAAATCGTAGATGAATTGGTTGAAAGTAATTTGCCGAAATATATTCCAAAATGCCTTTCCATGACAATAATGGCATCTGTTTTAGTTAATTTAAGTACACAGAATACCTTCAAAACTTCTACAGTGTTTTATCTTCTTTTTTTCCCACCCAGTCGGACAACAAAACAGTCGATGCTGTAGAAAGCTTTAATAATAATAAATAAATAAATAATAAAAAAGTGTTTATCTACAATACTGTGTATCATGAGCGTCAATAGCTGAAATAGTTTTCTAATTACATTTTTGAAAGTTTCCATATCCTTTTTATACACGCCATGTATTTATAAAAGTAATGAAGAATTCAGTTATATGTATAAACCTTCAGTTAGACAAAAGAATATTAGACTTTGGGAATATCTTTGCTAATGCCAGTGTGACAGCGGTACCTATGATGTATGTGCGCATGTGGATGTGTGTGCTTTCTTCAACGACCATCACTCTATCGGTGAGGCCAAAAATACCCTGGCTGCATTCCCTAAAGAGGGGTAAGACACCTTCAAAAAGGGATGTCATTGGTATATAACTCTATTACA
The DNA here is from genome assembly GCA_963585895.1 of Sepioteuthis lessoniana. Taxonomy (NCBI): domain Eukaryota; kingdom Metazoa; phylum Mollusca; class Cephalopoda; order Myopsida; family Loliginidae; genus Sepioteuthis; species Sepioteuthis lessoniana. The sequence goes on from OY757916.1 coordinate 51,430,956, forward strand.
TCTGGTAGTTAATCTCTTGTTGTGTAGCTTTTGGGAGTGTGAAAGTCAACTATCATTGCCGGCATTTTCAGGAACACTCTGACCAGGAGTGTTAGTGCCTAATTGGGTCTCGCCGAGGGGAAAATTGATTGGTGAGATAATGAAGTGTTTACCTGTTTAAAAGGGTTGTGAAGATATATTTTCGTACCGGTCCATTGGCCTAGCGGTTAGTGTGTTCGTCAATGGCTCGGGAGACCGGGTTTCAATCCCAGGTCGCGTCATACCAAAGACTCAAAAACTGGTACTTGATGCCTACTTGCTTAACACTCAGCATTATAAGGTGGGGATCAAGGGTTAAGGAGAGCAATCCAGGGAAAGAAGTAGCGCCCTCCTCTACACGTTGGTGTTGTAGCTATTGAAAAGGGAGCCTTCAGGTCATCCTCGACTAAGTTCGCTAACTATTATAATTTGAGACCATGACTGTTAAAATGACTTTAGCATTGAATAATACATGCCTTAAAACCAACCAACCAACCAACCAACCAATTATTGACACAACCATTTCACAAGCGATCATCAAATATAATAGGATAAAATCCTTTCATTTATTCTACGAGTGATTTTCTTATCTATATTACTTCATATGAAGTATAGTTCTCAGATATGATTTATGCTTTTTCTATTTTCTAGGTTAAGTTTATGAACCAAGTAAATATCTTTACACACACACACACACACATATATATATATATTCAAAAAAGGAGGTACCTGGTAGGTACGTATCTATTGGGAAAATAATTGACACTATAATTGGAATGTAGGAAAATTTTGTAAAAAAAGAAAAGATGAGAGAAAAATAAATAAAACCGAAAGAAAATAAAGAAAGGTTAAATTCATTTGTAATTGGCCGATTGATCTTTTCAACAATTGTCGGCTTTCAAATTTTAGTATTTTGAGAAAGAGAGAGAGAGAGAATGCTAGACACTTGTGAAATAGATCAAAAAGGTATTAATCTGTGGCTTGCGTGCTTAGTCACTTCTGTAATTAGTTCGCGAAAAAAGTCTGCGTTATCTTAATGATATGACAAAAGGAAGGAAGGAAGGAACGGACAAGCATGAGGTGAAAATATTTTAATAAATATATACAGATTAAGTTTCAATATAACTATTTTATAGTTTGAGGAAGAGTTAAATACTCACAAGATGTAATAGAGGTATTTTTAAATCCATCTACTTCCTAGACTGCTAGACTGTCGGAAAGGCTATATATGCGATTCTATGTGTTTGTGTGTCTGTGTGTTTGAAGAATAGCAGAAATTTATCCGAAAAATGAAAAGAAATGTGATGAAAAGTTATCAAGATGATATTAAACTGCAGAAAATGCATTACTATTTACATTAAGTAAGAAAAACGATATTAGAAATCATATCATGGCAGTGATCTCTACAATCATTTTTCCACAACTACTGCTGAGGCTACCATTGATAACAAGATGATGATAATGATAATAATAATAGTTAAGCAATACAAACAAGAAAGACTTTCCAAAATAAAAAAAATTGGGTGGTGGACAAAGAAACAAAATGCATTAAAGGCAAAACAATTTTGGAGTAAAATATGGATACAGAAAGAACATCATAAAAAGATAAAATGGACAAATAACTTGAACAAAGAATTACAAGACATCGAAGAAGGTTCTGAGGTGGACATACATTTGGACTCGCTCAGAGCAACACTCAAAAAAGTACCAAATTCGAAAACGTCAAGTCATGATGGCAAACATTGATTCTGATTTTACAAATTCAAATCCATTCACAACGGTCTGGCTCTGCAACTGAGTAAATGCCAACTAGAATCAAGTATACCCGAGTGAATGACAATAGGAAAAACTACCTTAATCCAGAAGGGCCCCCAAAAAGGGACAATTCCCAGCAACTATAGACCGATAACATGTTAATCAATGATGCGGAAAATCCTGACTACTGGGATAAGAGGAAAATCTATTACTCGCTAGAAGGCATCGGATTATCGCTTGAAGAATAGAAAGAATGCCACAAGCGAAGAAGGGGGAACAAATGGCCAGCTATTTATAGACCATCACATCCTCAAAGAAGCCAAAACGAGGCAGAAAATGTAGCCATAGCATAGATTGACTTCAAGAAAGCCTGAGATATGGTACCGTAATCATGGATAATAGAATGTTTTAAAATCATAAACTTCACCACGAAAGCTACGAAAAACTGGAGGCTGGAGAACTGTTAGTGTGAGGATAAACCCTGGCAGAGGTAAAAAAAACAAACAATGAGGCATCTTCAAGGGAGGCTCGCCCTCGCCAGTTCCATTTTTTATAGCCATGCTCCCACTCAACTGCGTACTTAGGAAATATACAAGGGTTAACAAATTTTTAAAATCATAGGAAAAGATAAACCACCTTGTGTATATGGAAGATATTAAGATATTTGCAAAAATGAAAAAAAAAAAAAATGGAGACCCTGATACAAATGATAAGAATATAAAGCCAAGATATAAGAATGGAATTTGGCATTGAAGAATATGCCATGCCCATAATGAAAAGTGGAAAAGGAGATACTGTGGAAAGAAGAGAACTATCAAATTAAGAATGCATTAGAACAATTGAAGGGAAGAAAAAACAATTGTCTGTGGGGTTATTGGATGCGGACACAATCAAAAAAGCGGAAACGAAGGAAAAAAAACAAACAAACAAGAAAAGCGTAACTCGGAAGAAGGAGAAAGCTTATCGAAACCAAGCTCGACAACAAAAATCTCATCAAAGGGATAAAACCCTGTGCAGTCTCCCTTTTAAGGTGCTTGGGATCATCCTTAAAATGGATCAGTAAGGAAATCAGACAATGATCAAAGAAATTGATGACAATGCATAAGGCGTTACATCCGATAGATGACATAGATAGACTGTGCTTGTCAAGAAAAGGAGGAAAAAGACTCTCTAGCATTGAGGATTGCGTAGATGCACCAATACAAAGACTCGAGGATTATATTAAGAAGATCAAAGAAAATTAATAACTAGAGGTACTTGCAGTAGTGGCAATATAAGTACAGATAGAAATCAATAAAAACAAGGAAGTAGGAACTAGGAAGAAATGGAAAGAAAAATAAATATGGAAATTTCAAGCTACAAAGTGATGGAATTGCACGTAAGAAAACCTGGACATGGCTAGAAAAAGGAAAACTCAAGAAAGAAAATGAAGCTCTCCTAAGAGTAGCACAAAACAACGCTATAAGAACTAATTATATTCGAGTGAAAACCGATAAAACTCAATAGAATAGCAAGTGTAGGTGACGAAGAAAAAGCGACGAAACGATTAATCACATAATAAGCAAATGCAGCAAATTAGCACTAAAGGATTATGAGACTAGACACAACTGGATAGGAAAGATGATCTTCAGGGAATTTTGCAAAAGTTTGGGTTTTGACTATACTACCAAATGGTTGATGCACGAACCAGAATCTGTCCCGAAGAATGAGATGCATAATATTCTCTGGGATTTTGAAAAATAAACGGATCACCCAATCACGACCAGAAGACCAGACAATTAACAAAAAACAAACAACTAATTAATAATTAACTAATAAGCAAAAAGTGGCTTGTCGGGTAGATGATTTTGCCGTTCCAGCGAACCACAGAGTGAAAATAAAAGAAAATGAAAAGATAGAAAAATACCTGGACCTTGCCAGAGAACTAAATAAACTGTGGAACATGAGGGTGATGATGATATTAATTGTAATTGGTGCACCTGGAATGGTCTTCAAAGTATTTGACAGGGGATTGAAACAGTTGGAAATCAGAGCAAAAATTGAAGTCATCCAGACTACAGCATCGGCCAGAATACTGAGAAAAGTCCTAGAGTCCTGAGGAGACTTGTTGTCACTCAAATCCCAGTAAAAATATAGTGATGAAAATTTTCAGAAAATAAAAAATAAGTACATGTAGAGATGTTTGAGTTGTTAGTCATCCCAAGTTTGAAGAACAGAAAACAGGTGAGGTCACGAGGACAACGACAGAAGAGATACAAACAACATGGCGACAGGATGATAGAGACAGAACGAAGAGGTGACAGAAAAACGAAGAAAAGAACTAAGCGATGAACGGCGTCGTAGTAAATTAGAACGAATATAAACCCAGTATGTAACGCGTTTTTTTTTTTTTTGCTTTTTTTTTTTTTAGAGCAATATTGAACAAGTCCCGGCGACAACACCCCACAAGACACCAACTATACGGCCACTTGCCTCCCATCACGAAAACTGTACAAGTTAGACGAACCAGACACGCAGGACACTGCTGGAGAAGCAAGGACGAGCTCATAAGTGATGTACTCCTATGGACTCCCACATATGGCCAAGCGAAGGCGGGACGACCAGCTCGAACTTACATACAGCAGCTATGTGAGGACACGGGATGTAACCCTGAAGACCTGCCAGAGGCGATGAGTAATAGGGAGAAGTGGCGAGAGAGGGTCAGGGATATCCGTGCTGGCGGCACGACATGATGATGATGATGATGATGATGTAACGTGTACAATGAACGCAATTCCCAAACCTTTAATTGTAGACGGGTCGATATGCCGTTAAAATCAATCAATTCATCAAACTTTCATTAATCTTAGATGTCTAATAAGAAAGATGACTACGAAATTATAGTTTTCTTACTCCCACATTTTCTGCGCTTAGTTTAGTTTTGTAGAGATTCTTATTTATTTTAGTAGTAAGAATCTGCTATGGTTTGCTTGCGAGCCATTTTCGCATTGTGTGATCACGGTGCAAGATGCCAGAGACAAAGACGAGATAAAAAGTTCACGGAAACGGAAAAAGTCAGACACGTAGTCCTTGAAAATGTTACTCATTTCACTAGTTAGTTTAGACCTTTCTTGACGCCGGCCTCAAAAAAGGGAGTCGTGGAATGGATTATTTTTGGGTCGAAGAAAGTAAGATCCTATTTTTCCATCACTCATTCCAAAAATAAAGCTCCTTAATTGTCCTCCATTGGTCACTGACTGACTGACTATTTTCAAAATCACCAACCCTCGTCTGACTGTTTCTTACACTTAACGTGAGAGCTCGCGTTGCTGACCCTTTGTTGTCGGTCAAACAGACGGTCACAAGGTTCACTGTGAGTGGGAAGTGGGTACCACAAAATTATGTCATCACACCACAGTAGAGCGTCATTTTACCGATTAGTGTTTCAACTGTATTTTTAAAAAGTATCCCCAAATTATTTTGATTTTCTTCCTTTCTCTATGTTATAAAATAATCACAAATGATTGTTATTGAACAAACTAATTTTTTTTAAATGTCCTAAAAAGCACTTAAAAAGTTATTTTGAGAATTGGAGAACTTTTTCATGATTAAATATATCTTTATAGATTTCTTTTTTTTTTGTGGGCCTTGCATGATACAATAGTTACCGAGCTTGACGAGTAATCCATTGTTACTGAGTTTGATTCTCACCGAGTTCACTATATTTCTGGCTTTGGGCTAAACTAAGATCATATAGTTTCATTTTTGCAAGCGAGGCTAACAATTCATAATGATTGAATATTTAGGTGCTTGACTTTTGTGGCAAACATAAACTACACCTTTGGGTTCCTCGCCGAGCACAATTGTTAGCCTACTAGGATAGAGTAACATAGTGAGTTCGGGCACTTAGTATAGTTGACCATTTTGACACCGGCTTTATGATTGACTTGTTTTGCTAATTGTGTCGGGTGAGACCTCAGCAATGATATGAAAACCAAAATATGAAACGAAGGTTTTATGATAATATGGATTTTGATTGATTAATACAAACACGTGAGCAAAATCAGAAGATAAGGTTTTGCAATTATGGGAGTTACAAACGAGACACTGAAACAGAAAGACAGAATTTGTGAGGCTTAGAGTTTTAGCCCTTTTGGGCTCCCATATAAAAGTGATAAAATAATTCTAATTCCCTTTTCTGATGACAGTTGAATTTCAGAAACCTACTATCAGGACCGTCCTGAACATTTCAAGTAATTACAATCTTAATATAAATGGGAAGATATAAAAGTATAACTCATATGTCCACTTTTTTGTCAACCAGACATAAAAGACGATCGACGGTCTTGAATTTCGTTTCGAAAACAAGAGCCAGCAAGTTCTGCTTGTGACATAACAGCCACACGTCTACAACCTTACTATAGTAAACCATTATTACTAACTTTTGTTTATCATAGGTTGTAACGTACTTTTGGATTCGAACCAGAAACTAAGTAAAGCTGAGTTAATTACATTTATTTGTCTTTATCTTTGTTTTTCCCCCCAAAAATTAGATGATCTTAGATCATCTAATTAAACCTGACAACAAAAAACAGATTAAACTTCATATGGAAAATAATTTTCATGGCTTCAAATTCGTATAACTCGATTCCAATCTTCTATCAAGATTCGAATTTTGTGGTAAAAATAAGTCAGATTAATGTTGATGTCTTTGGCAAAAAGTGCCCAATAGTCAGCAAAGAATTCATGTAAAAACCTGGTATTAAAGGCACTTCAAAGTGTTTTTATATAAACATTTAAAAATGCTTTGAAGGGAGATAATTACAGGAATTATAAATTAAGATTAACTTTATCAGGCACATAATTTCTAGAATGGCACCAGTGGGAAATATAACTACTTCAACCACGACGCAGTGTAACTGGTTTAAGAAATTTACTGTCACATAAAACAAATGTTTTGGGTTTATAAAAAGATCAGATTACTGAGCAATGAAAACTGAACGCAAATTGCGAGATATCTTCCTTTTAGACATATTTTAACCATTTGAAATCTTGACAGGAATTTTTCATTAAATAACAGATTTATAACCGTGTCAACTTGGCATTCTTCTTTTATGCTTTGTTTTCAAGCTTATCGTCTACATTCTTTCGTATATTTCTTTGTGATAATGAAAATCTTTAAATACTTGAGATAATTATTACAGCAATCTTGTAATATTGTGTCGTTCACGATATAAAGCAGGTAGCTATTAATTCCAAAGTTTTCTCCAAATTACCGTTTCCGTTTAATCTAAAATTTTTCCAAAATTGCGATTAATTTTTTCAGTAATCGAAACTTGTCAGTGGTAAATGTTTATGAATATATAGAATTAGAGGGTAGAGTGTCCGCCAATGGCTCGGGAGACCGGGGTTAAATTCCCTCGTCGAGTCATACCAAAGACTCAAAAAATGGTCCTTGATGCCTTCTTGCTTAACACTCAGCATAATAAGGTAAGGATCAAGGGTAAAGTGAAGCAATTCAGGGAAAGGAGTAGTACCCTCCCCTACACCTTGGTGTAGTAGCTATGGAAAAGGGAGCCTTCGGGTCGCCCTCGACTAATGTCACCAACTTTACTTTCCATGTAATTCTTTTTATCTATATGACCTTATTAATGGTTCTTTGACAGTTGATAGACCATCCTGTCGGCTGGGGTTGTAGAATACATCGACTGTATTTCTCGCATAACGAGTGTCCTGATTATGAATCCAAACATTTTGATGGTGAGGCTCCAGTCCTGGAGTTTTGAGCAATGTGTAGTATCCCTTCATTGACATTACTTCCGGGTCCACTCTGACCCTGTGTAGTAGTATCTGTTACGGTCTCATCTATAGGTCAAATAGAACTATTTAATCACTTGCTATTCTTGAAACCATTTAACTGGAAACAAATAATTAATATTAAATAAAATTATTAATATTAGATAACAATACTTGAAACCATTTAACAGTGCACCAACAAAAGAGCTCTAACTCGTTTAAAAACAGTGTTATATATTAACTATTCACACACACATCATACGTACATACATACATATATGATAAAAATAATTGCAAAAGTAGATAAACCAAACACGGGTTTACAAGAAATATTTCGTTCTTTATTCAAAGAAGAACTTCAGACTCTTGAATAAATAACGAAATATTACTACTAAACAATTTGTAAGTGTGTTGTTTATCCACTTTTCCACTTATTTTATCATCTTGTCGGATTTACCAAAATCTAACATCCCTCCCCCCACCTCTCTCTCTCTCTCTATATATATATATATTAATTGCCATTAAATAAACCGAAACGGTTGATATGTCATAAAACACAATCAGTTCTAGGAGAAGGGAAAAAACTGAATTCTAACCTACTCTACCGAGGTGGTGAAATAACGTGACGTAATGGCAGAGCAAAATCAGACGTTGGGTTCCCTAAGGCAGTTCGAAGTTGTCTTTTACCTCGTTCTGGCAACTCTTGGGAGGGACTAATGCGAAGTTGTATAACACCTTACCATTCTCAGGACATATAAATGTATCATGAAGAAGGGAGATCTGCACCATGTGAAACTTCTGACCTCCTTTACACTCTTAACGGCAGACACGCATAAGTTACGGATGCAATAACATAAATATTAAAGTTTTTTTGAATATATTGCTTGTATTTCACAAAGCGCTAATACCCTCAGCGAAGGTATGAATACATCCAAATATTCTTCCAGTTATGGGTTGTGAAAAAACCCTCAAAAGCTGGAGTCGCTGAGTCTGTTTCATATTCTGTTCAATCTTATTCAAGCAACACTAACCACGCCATTAATACCAAATTGTATAATACATTGCCCTTCTATAGGATTACATCTGCGTCGCGAAGAAGAGAGATCTACTACGTGAGCAACTACCAGTCTCCTTGTTTAAACCTGTGTAGATTTTGGCGCTGAACTATAATATCCAGAGACTAACAGATGCCGGATATACCCTACCTTTCATCTAATTAGCGCATTCCATCAGAAAAGAGCGATTCCAGATTCCATTCGATGTATTATTCAAAGAAATTCTACCTGTCGTATCTGATCAACTGCATTAAACTAATACAACTATCATGTCAGCGATTAGACTTTCTGAAATTGTGTGAAGAAGGGAGAGAGAGCACAGTAAGTAGTAAATTCATACACTTTTATAATTAGTGCTAAAAGAACATTTTAGTTTGGTTTCTTTGTTTAATGGCATACCAACCTTAGTGGGTTATTTAATGCCAAAGTTATCGTTCTAGAAGAAAAGCAGTGATATTATTTAACCCATAGGTCGGGGAATAAGGGGGTTCATACCTTTCCCAAGTGTATTTGTCTGAAAGTGAACGTAATAACACGACTACAGTTCGAACTCGCTTATTATGCTGCTGCAGTTTTACGCTTTAACCATTACTCCACGAGGAGACCTGCAGAACATTTTAACCTGAATTCGAACCTGGATTCCTCGATTACATACTCAGTGCTGATAGATATCACACGTATTGGGCATCTAAAATGGTATTTTATAAATAGGGTGAAAAATTGAAGCTTTTGAAAAAGAATGAATGGAAAAAATAACTCATTTATTTGATTCCGTCATCACAAAAAGCAAAAAGCAAAAACAAACAAAAAATATAATACAAAAAAACAAAAAACAAAATGGAGCAAAATTTCATGGCTTTTTTACTTTTAGTTTTTATCAAAGAAGGACAAAAAAAAATCACTCAGCTTCATATCTAGTCAGTAGATCTTGAGAATTTAAAAAGTTGAAATGAAAACAAAGAGAAAAAAGAAATCGTATTAACAAAAAATAATTTACATGTAAAATAAAAAAGAAATTATGTTTAGGAAGACATCTGCGGATGCGCACAGATATACACTCGCCTAGTTATATAGATATATAAACAGAGATTTCCATTTTTAGATTAGATTTTTAGGGCAGAAAGTCAATAGGCAGTCGTTACACACGTGATGCAACTTCTGTAAATATCACGAATCAGTGAATTCATATAAGTAATATCAGCTCAGCATAAAAAAGGAAAAAAAGAGAGGAAAATCAATAGGTTTATTGGTGTGTGCAAATGCATGTGTGCAGATGTACGTGTGCAGATGTAAGAAAATTTGTAAAATGTCTAACAATGAAAAAGCATTTATTCTATGTAACAGACATTTATTTGTCAACATAGTTTCCTTTTTGGCAATACACTTAACAAACGTGTTTCAATTGACTACATTGATCAAACAGTATACAATGAAATTTTCTGATCAAAATTCAACTATTAATTGCTCGTCAGGTATACATCTGTATGTGCTTGCTTAAAGATATATGTGCATGTATTTCGGCATGTCTCCATATGCCTTTGTATGTGTATCCTTGCGTGTATTTGCAAAGGTTGAGGAACTACTATTTGCCTATAACAAGAGTTTCAGGGCTGTGTGAAATGCAAAAAGGCTCGTTCAGGATTTGATCTTGGGTCGTCGTGTCTATTTTCTACGACGGTAACCATTATACCACGAATACCTCCACATGTATGCATATACGTTTCTCAGTGTATATGTGCAAATGTATGTATATGTGTGTCTTTGTGTATACGCATGTGTTTCTGTTTATCCGTGCATATCTGTGTTGACCTGCATATGTATGTGTTTGTCTTTGTATATACACATACGTATGTGTTTCCGTATATGTAAGCATGCATGTATTTACCTACTTCTCCGCGCGACACAAGGTCAACTTTTAAGCGGAGTTTTACTGCTTTGAATTCAGAGTTTTCCTTCTCCTAGCCAAGTTGAAATATCAAGGTTGAAGAGCCCCGTCTGTCCTACTTATTTACCCACATCTGGAGGGAAAACATTTACATTCATACCTTTCCCAATGTTATTAGCGTAATTTGAAATGCAAACACTCCTTTCCCGTATTTGAATTTGTGACGCATTGTCCATTTCCTACGATGGGATCCATTACACCACGAACGGCTCGTATGTATGCATGTATGGATAGATGAATGTGTTTGTTCCTTTGCGTACATAAAAAAATTTGTTGGAGTGTGTGTGTTTTTGTGTGTACATATGTAAGTGCGTACGTTTACTTGTGTGCGTGACATGAAAATAAGCGTCGTTACTTTTGCTACTGGCTTGTAAGAAAAATATGTGGTCATATGTAATTTTAATAAATAACAAAACAAAATGTATAGCTGATCAACGGGCAATAATTGATATGTTGATAGCATCACGTGAAATAGTTTAATTTTAAAGTTTTCTTTTGTAGATAAGAAATATAATATCATTACAACGAATTATTATCTTTTAGGAATCCATGATCCTTTCAACATAATCTCCTTCCTTGTTAATGTACAGTAGTGAAATGGTTCAAACATTGTATGACGATAATTCCCGTTACTGATACAGTGGATAACTACTTCACCCTTATTGATTTTTACCCTCTTCCATACAAGGTGAGTTCATTGGGTATTGAGGTTGAAACTGTATTTTCCAAGGTAGGAATGAACAATGAATGCAATGTTAATTCTTTTCAAAATTGGCAAGTTTAGTATTCATCTTCAAATTTATTTTGCTATGCAATAGACTCGGTAAGGCGCCTTTGTTAGTGCATACACAATTTGTCAGCATGGACAAACTTTAGTCACTTGCATATTTCCCAGTGGATCACTTTTCCTACCCAGTCATGTATACTCTTATATTCCTTTTGTGCCATTTTGCAGCATTTGCTTATCATAAGGTCAACTGAGTATCACCACATTACTACACTTGTTATTCTTCTACGTATTATCAAATTTTGCCTCCACATAATTAGTTCTTATGGCCTTATTTTGCGTTACGATTACAAGAGAATCAGTTTCTCTCATCAGGTTTTCTCTTCTAAGCCATGCACAATTCCAATAATTTGTCACTTTAAGTATCTATATATTATTATCCTTATTTTAGTCCTAGTTGATGGCCTTCCACTGGAGTTTGAGTGCGAGCAAATCTTCATAACTCTTTTCCGTATTCTGGTCGATCTTAATAATGCTGTAGTTTAGATGGTCTCCACTTGTGCTCTTATATCCATTTCCTCCTGTCTCTTTACTAATCCTTTGGTGACTGTACCGAGTGCACCGATTGAAATTGGTATCACCGTCACTTTCGTGTTTCATAGCTTTTTTTTTCAGTTTTCGAGCAAGGTCTAGTTACTTATCTCTTTTTTCGCTGGCTTTCCACTTTACTCTGTGGTTTGCTGGACGGCAAAATCCACCATTCGGAAAAGTCCATTATTCGGTAGGTTCTTTTTTTTTTTTTGTTGATTATCTCTAGGTCTGGTCGTCTGGTCAAGATTAGGTGATCTGTTTTCTGCTTATCACCATATAACCCATACTTGCTATTCTGTTGGTTCTTGTCGATTCTTGTTTTGATACAATTGTTCCTTATCGCGTTGTTTTGTGTTAGAAGGTTTAATTTCTATCTTAAAGTTTTCCTTTCTTAGCCATGTCCAAGTTTTCTCGTGTGAAATTTCGATAGTTTGTCACTTGAAATATTCACACATGTTTTTCTTCCCATTTTTGTTTCCTATTAATTGTTGTTCTGTTGACCTTCGTGTTGTCTGTAAAGTTTCTAGATTTGGTAGTTGTATTCCTTTCGTCATGTTCCCACTCCTCATTATTAGGATGGCGCATTTTTCTATGCCAAATTCCATCTCTATATCCTGACTGTATATTCACTATGTCTGTAGTAGGGTTTCAAATTCTTCCTCACTTTTGGTAGTTTGATGTTGTCCATGTACATTAGATGATTGATCTCTTCAAGCAATTTATGAAGTTTGTATCTGCCTGAGCATTTACTATGTGATTGAGTGATCGCTATAATTAGTAATAATAGTGAGAGCGTATCTCCCTGGAATATACCTCTCTGGATTTTTACCTTAGCTAAACTTTTTCCTCCTGCTGTCAATTCCACTCTCCAGTTTTCCATGTTTTTTTTTTCGATAAACTTTATGACGTTGTCGGATATCTTCTACATTTTGAGACAACCTATAATTCAGTTTTGAGGAACCATATCGTTAGCCTTTTTGTAATCAATCTAGCTAGAAATTTTCGTCACGGTTTGCTCTCGTTGAGGATGTGTTGCTCAGTATATTGTTGCTCTACTGTTCTTCTGGCACTCTTAATGCATTCTTTCTGTTCTACAGGGAAAAGACTACGGCTTATTAACGAGTTGTAAATCTCCTCTCAAATTTGTACCGTTAGTATTTTTCACATCATCGGTAGGCACCTTATAGGTCTGTAGTTGTTTTGGGCAATTCCTTTTTGAGGGTCTTCCTGGACCAAAGTGGTTTGATGGAAGTGAATTTTTTAAAACCAGAATCTACGTATGTCACCATGGCCCGGAGTTTTCCAATTTTTATTTTTTGAGTGTTGCTCCGAGTGAATCGGGGTGTATTTTCGTCTAATGGCCTTCTTCGAGTAGTTGCAACTCTTTTTTCTTGTTGTTTATCCATTCAGCTCTTCTGCTATGATCTCTCCGTTCCCATATTATTATTATTATTTTGCTTCCCTCGCATCCGGTTGCTCATATTTCTTCACACATTTTCCCCCACTTGCAGATAGAAATTTCTTTTCTTTTTTTGCAATATGCCGTTTTGTCTACGTTGTTTGGTCCTTGTCAGTATTTGTCTTCCTTTTTCGCCAGAACATTCTGATTTATCTCTTCGAGTTGTATCTTTTGTTCTAATTGAGTTGGTTTTCTCTCTTCGTCCCAATGTATTCTCGCGTTTTTCTTCTGTCTTAGCATTTTTGTTTGTTGTCGTAGATTTCTTACCCGTGTTTCCAGTCTAATATCCCTTCCAGTTTTTGATTTTCTATTCGTGTTATTATTATTATTATTATTATCATTATTATTATTATTTCTTTAAGTGTTTTTAACACAAGCGTTAGATGATGGTTTTTTCACTGGAGTTTGAGTGACAGCAAGTCTCTTCAAATCTCCCGGACATTTCTCAATATTTTGGCCGATCTTAAAAATGCTGTAGTTTAGATAATCACCACTTGTCCTTTGATTTCTATGTCTTCAAGTTTTTTTACCGATCCAGTGGTGATTCTTCCAAGCACACTAATAACAACTGGTATTTCCGTCACCTTCATGTTTCATAACTTTATTAGTTCTCCTGCAAAATCCCGGTTCTTATCACTCTTTTTGGTTTCTTTTAGTTTAGATGGTCTCGGTCGTCTTCGGAAACGGCAAAGTCAACTAGTCGGTATTTCTCTTTTTTGTTTTGTGGGTCATCATTTGGTTGGTCGTTTGGCCGAAATTAAGTGTCTGTTTGCGTCTCAAAATCCTAGAGAACTTTGTGCGTCTCATTCTCCAGGACGGACTCTTGTTTGTGCATATACCATCTTTTCGTATGGTAAAATTACAATTTCTTGCAAAATTCTCTGTGTCTTGTCTTATATTCTCTTTGCGCTAATTTACCGCCATCGATTATTATATGATCGATCATTTCGTCTCTATCACCGTATAATGTACACTTGTTATTTTGTTGCGTCCTATCTAGTCTTGCTTTTACATAGTTAGTCCTTATGGCATTGTTTTGTGTTGTTTTTATAAGATATTCAGTTTCTTTTTTAAAGTTTCCTTTTCTTAGTCATGTTTGAGATTTTCGTGTGAGATTTTGCTTGTTTGTCGCTTGCAATATCCATACAGTTTTTCTTCCCATTTTTGTTTTTTTGTTATTGTTGTTCTGTTGATTTTTGTGTTATGTTTGTTGTTTCTGGTCGCTGTAATTAGTCTTTCTTTGTTCTTTTTTATGTAGACTTCGAGTCGTCGTATTGATGTATCGACGCTATCTTGAATGCTGGCAAGTCCTCTTCCTCCTTTTTTTCTTGATATATATAGTCTGTCGATGTCATCTCTTGGATGTAAGGCTTTATGCATCATCATTAGTTTTCTTGTTTTTCGGTCCATTTGTTGAAGTTCTCTCGTACACACCAAGAATGGTCCCGAGTATCTAACGAGGGGGACAGCCCAGGTGTTTACCTCTTCGAAGAGATTGCTGTTATATAGTATTGTTTCGAGTAGTTTTCTCGTTCTACTGAGATACTCTTTCTTAATTTTTTTCTTTCATCCCCACATGTTTAATGGTGTCTGCTTTCAATATTCCCAACTTGTAAGTTTCTTTTTCCCCGAGCGTTCCGATTTTTTTTATTTGGTTGTTCCCTTCCTTCCGACCTTTGTCGTTTACCACTTCTCATTATTAGCTTGACACATTTTTCTATGCCAAATATATATATATATATCCTGACTGTATATTCTCACTGCGTCTATTGGGTCTATTATTATAATTATTATCATTATTCCTTGTGAGTTTTACCCTCCAGTATAAGCTGACGGTGTTTTACAAGAGTCTGAGTGACTGCAAGTTTCCTTTTGTCTCCAGGACATTTCTCAATATTGTGACCGATTTTAACAATCCGGTTGTTTAGATGGTCTCGGTTCGTCCTCAATTTTCCAACTATTCAACCCCCTTACCAATCCTTTGAGGATCGTTCTAAGAGCACTAATTATAATTGGTATCAACGTCACCTTCGTGTTCTATTGTTCTTTTAGTCTTGTGTTAAAGTCTAAAAACGTGTCTCTCTTTTCATTTTCATTGATTTTCACTCTGTCGTCCGCTGGGACAGAAAATCCATTAGTCGGCAGGTCTTTTTTTTTATTAACTATTACTAAGTCTGATTTTTCGGCTGGGATTTTATGATCTGTTTGTATCTCAAAATCCCAGAGAATTTTATTCGTCTCATTCCTCAGGACAGATTCTTGTTTGCGCATATACCATTTGGTAGTACGATCAAATATCAATTTCTTACACAATTCCCTCTCAGTTTCTCTCTTAAAGTTTCTTTTTCTTAGTCATGTCTAGGACTTCTGGTTTGAGATTTGGTAAGTTGTCGCTTGAAATATCCATACAGTTATTTTTCTTTCCATTTCTGTTTCTTGCCCAGTCAGCTGGGGCTGTAGAATACACCGACTGCTTCTCTGCAGAGGGGTACCCCATCAACGAGAGTCCTGGATATGACACTAAACAATCTAATGGCGGGGTTCCACTAATGCTGTAGCTTTGGGGAATGCAGAGTACCCTTTCATTGCCATCGCTCCCAGATCCACTTCAGCCCGGTGCCAACTTGAACTAAACCGTGGTTTCGCGAGTTTACTGGGTTTTTTTGTATTTAAACTGCGTAGATATGCTAAACTGAATTGTTTAAGATAGAACTGTTTTGACATTGAAACTGCGTACTTATGCTAAACTGAATTATCTGAAATAAAACTACTTTTATATTTAACTCTGTGTATTGCCCTGTCGGCTGGAGCTGTAGAATACACCGATTACACCTCTGCAAAGAGGTAAAACTTCCCCCAAACAAATGTCCGGTATATGACACTAAATAATCTGATGGTGAGGCTCCAGTGATGCTAGAGCACCCCTTCATTGCTATCGCTCAGGTCCCCCTCTGACCAGGGTTGGTGGCACCTGATGGGGCCTTGTCTATGGGTTAGATGGAACTAGACTGCGTACTTGTGCTGAACTGAATTGTTTGAATTAGAACTGTTTGACTAAACTGAATAGTTTGAAATAGAAATATTTTTGTGTACTTATACCAAAGTGAACTGCTTGAAATAGAACTGTTTTGACATCGGAACTGCGTTCTTATGCTGTAATGAATTGTTTGAAATAGAACTGTTTTGACATTTAATTGTGTGTGGATAAAATCTATTCTTATACTAAACTGAAGTGTTTGAAATAGAACTGTTTGACTAAAATGAATAGCTTGAAATAGAAATGTTTTCTAAATTAAACTGTGTACTCATGCTAAACTGAATTGTTTGAAATAGAACTGATTATTTGTATAAAAATGGATTTGTCATTAAATAATCTACAAAGGTTGATATGCCATAAAACTCCGTCGAGTTTATCGCACCAGTTGTAACTAGTGTTTATTTATTTAAAAAAAAAAAATTTTTTTTATTAAAGTCTAAATTACAGCAAATCTTCTTAGGTCTCTAGGACTCTTCTCAGTATTCTATCTGTTCTTAAAAGTTCTTCAGTGTAGGTGGTCTCGATTCTTCTTCTGATCCTTTAGTCCCTTTTCCAAACTCTTGGAGATCGTTTTAAGGGCACCAATTACAATTAATATCAGCATCACTCTTTATAACTGATATCACCATCACTCTTCATAATTAATATCACCATCACTCTTTATACCTGATATCACCATCACTCTTTATAACTGATATCACCATCACTCTTTATAACTGATATCACTATCATTCTTCATTATTAATATCACCATTACTCTTTATAATTGATATCACCATCACTCTTTATAATCGATATTACCATCACACTTTATAATTGATATTACCATCACTCTTCAAAACTGATATCACCATCACTCTTTATAATTACTACCACCATCACTCTTGTTCCGTGGTTTTTCAGTTCTCAAACGGGATCCAACTACTTGTCTATTTTCTTTTTTTTTTCTTTTCACCCTGTGGTCCACTGTGCATTTCTTTTATCTGATTGAACGGGGAAACTGATCTTTACTATAGAATATATGAAATTCAAAATGTATCACCACCACTGGTTTTACATACAGTCAATTGTTTTGCAGCCTTTTCACACACACACACACACACGCACACACACACACACACACACACACACACACAGAGTTTTTCTTCTGTCTAAAATATTTAATCAATATCCTTATCGTAAAAAACAAAACAAATGTGTTTAACACCTTTATTTAAACAGACGTTGCTAGTATGTATTTAACTCGATTAGTAAATTCTGTTGTAGCCTGAAAAGGCTAGAACACAGTTTTACTGTCTGTAAACCAGTGGTGGTGATACATTTTTAGTTTAATATAATCTATAGTAGAGAACACAGTTTTCCTCGTACAATCTGATAAAAGAAATGCACAATTCTTTTTTACTATTAAGTTTATATGAATGTTCTCAACGGCTTCTTTTGTACAATGTTAGAGAAATATTACAAGTGTCTTTGAAGTTTACTTAGCTTTTTTATTACTTGTGCAATCAGTCAACTATAATACGCCGTTTATAAGCCATAAAAATCCTAAAACCAGAAAAATGAGCTCTACGTGAACTTACACAAACGAACATCGGTCAGAGTTTAAATACTTTTTCTTTCTCTTCGATGTCAACAAAGAAAGAAGTCACTGCCGATGAAAAATAGATTTATTGCAAGAATCCTAAAAGAAGAAAATTATGGCAAGATCCAATATGGCTTTTAACATCTCAACTTATATGGTAACTTTATATGAAACAGTTTGAGGACAGACTAACAAACTCCTAGTTTACAGAGAGAAAATGTCTCGAATTTACTGGATTCAAAGTTTCCGATAATAATGAAAAAAGGATCTAAGCAGTGGAATCTTTTTCTACTTAAGTTGATTTTCTTCTTTTTTTTTTAAAATTAAATTCTTTTATTTATTCCACCCACTAGTTGTTTATAATACAGCAAATTTAATATAAAAATCAGGGTTCAAATTGAAATCCATATCATATTCGAATGATAATATTTTTGCTGTATTATGATTATAAACCAATAAACATACCGAATGAAATGGATATGAGCTATCAGAAAATTTTGTGAAGTAGCAGTGAAAGGTTGAGGAGTAAAGGCAAAAGGGATAGAGAGAGTAGAGAGAGTGTAGTGTCTTGAATAGGGAAGGAGAGAAGATAGGTATGATCTTATTTTTTTTCTAGCTTTAGTGAAAATACGTCATCGGTATATTACTATCATTCACTTCATTTTCTTTATTTGATAAAAAACGACAAACCAAAATTAAACCAGCAAACAAATAAAGTGACTTGGTCTTTTATATAAGATACATTTGCAGCTATTTATGTTGATTTCTTAAAAGTATAACAATCACTAACAATTATATAAAAAAGATATGTCATTTTAGCTTAAAAAGGGTGGGGGTAACATTATATTCAAGGTCATTTTGCTTTTAGTTTCCATGAATTTTTCTTAGAAATTTGAATATTCATATCCCTTATTTATGAGTATGTGTTATACATTATAGAATAACGAGGAATAACCATATTTGGTGCGTATCAACTGATATACTAACTCTTCGTATCATTCGCATCATTGCAGTTTCATATCCAAAATGATTGATTTTATTAGCAACCAAAAATGGCAGAACATTGATCCCTTCTATCGATACGGTTGTAGCAGCTTTTATTACAACACGAACAAAGAAGAAGCTCATTCGAAAGCAATAAGAAATATTTGGAAGAGATTTCTCTTTCGTTATGAATTTGAGAAATGTCGGAGAAAATTCGATATTTTCCGTACCTTGGCTCAAAAAAGATCGTGTCTGTTTTATTCTACAAGATGTCTTAGAGGCAACGAGTCACTAGGAAGCATTTATCGAGTATTCAATTTGCATGAACAAAATGTTGCATTAAATGAATCAGGAAATAATCTCTGAATTCTTCATCAATCATCTGGACGATGTCAACTACAAGTCATCAGATGACAGTGTGTATATATTTACCCAACCCCTCTGCTATTGGCAGGATTTGACAGAAAGTCAATTTTTAAGCGGGGTATAGCTGGTTATTTGCAAAGTTTTCCCTAAAATATGACAAGAAGTCCTCTGATTACTAACACTACCTGCAGTTGTGTAAGTGTCTACCCATCTAAATAGTGAACAAATTGATTAGTGCTTAACTATTTTCATTAAGCAGAAACTGGTGCTTACCGCGTAACTTGAATTCAGCTTTTCTTCTTGAAGACTTATTGCCTTACTAAAGCAGAAGAACTCTGCTTTACTATTTTACCATAGCTTGGGTTGGGGTAGTATAGATGGATCCATACCTTTTCCAAGGACATTAACAAGAAATGAAATGCAAACAGGAAGTGAAACAGAAACAGGAAGTGAAACAAACAGCTTAAACCAGAAATTAAACTCGTGTCATTGATTCAATTTCCAACGATTATAACCGTTACGCTAAGTGGGCCTAAGATACCAGGATGCAGGCAGAAAACTTTCATTCAGTTGTGTGAAATAACGATACACCTGCCCAGAAAGTATATGAATTTAGTCCTACGATTCTGTTTTTGTTTTCTCGACAAAAACATTTTTTCTCAGGAATATTCACCACAGAACAATGGCTATTTAGCAAATCTTCCTGTCCATTTCAAATGTAGTGTGTCTAGTTTTCACCGAATGCCCTCAACTTGTTGTCTCATATTAAATTGAGCAATGCTGTGCTTTGTCTACAGACACATCAACATTTACCAATGCTTAACAAGCTAGTCTAGCACCCTATAAATACTGTCGAGGGTTCGATCCTAATAACCTGTTATACATTTGTGGCTTCGTGTGTATATATAGATAATCGTTATACTCATTTAGAGCTATTTCCTCATAAAGATATAATTTCATTATTTAACGCAATCTTTCACTGTATTGATTTAGTATCGAATATGACCAGCGTAAAGTCATCTGTAAATGCAGTTCTATATGTATTGAGATTGAAGTTTCTTTCTTTCATAACAACTCTGTAACAAACAAAGAAAAAAAAGAAAGAATTGTATAAGTATATATAAGGGTACACTATTTTTTGGATAACTAAGGGACGAGCTTATAAGTGATGTACTCCTGTGGACCCCTTCATATGCCCGAGAAAAGCCAGGACGACCAGTTCGAACTTACATACAGCAGCTCTGTGCCGATTCGGGATGTAACCCTGAAGACCAGCCGGAAGCAATGGACGATAGGGAAGGGTGGCGAGCGAGGGTCAGGGATATCTGTGCTGATGGTGCGACACGATGATGATGAAATATTCCTATTTTGGGTTACAGAGTTTCAATGTTATAAATAAATAGCACGGAGGGGTGTCCTCGTGGTGTAATGGTTAAAGCGATGGACTGCGGAATCGTACTCCAGTCGCGCTATTACATTCACTTTCGGGCAAATACCCTTGGGAAAGGTATGAACCCCCTTATCCTCCCAGCTATGGGTTAAATAGTACAACTACTGTTCTTCTAGGAGAATGGCTTTGGCATTAAATAACCTAAAAAGAGTTAATATGCCATTAAACAAAGAAACCAAACCAAAACAAATAGTACGGAATTATATTCGTAATGTTCCAGTGCTTTAAATGAAAATAAACTTTTACAAAAATTCTAAGGGATGTACCTGATTCAAAGTTTTTATTAATCCTAAACCAATTGGCCTATCTTAAAGGCGAAAGAGAGCATCCCCCCATCTCGCTCTAATCGACATCTGTTAGCTTTATGTGCTGTTCCGTATTCAGAAAACGACCCTAGTGAGTTCCGATTAGAGAAACAATTAATTATAAAAAGCAAAAAACAAAAACAAAAAGAACAAAACAAAAAGAAACAAAAAACACCAGTATAATGGATATGAATAGACTATTCTTATATATATATATATATATATAATATATATATATATATATATATATATATATATATATATATATATAGTGCAATTAGATTGAAACTCAAACCTGGTTAAGTTGTCATTATAAATTCATTTTGCCGGAGAATATTATCATACTCTCCGTCTCGTCAGATGACATTTTACATATTAGACTTAAGTTGCGAAACAGCAAATGTGAAATTACAGTTCATATGTGTACGAAAAAAAATTCAATTCTATACAAGAATAATCGACACTCATTGTTTTCGGACGCTGATTGGATATTACTAATACTATATATATATATATATATATATATATATATATATATATATATATATATATATGCGTGTGTGTATTTGGTTTCCTTTTTCAATGGCTTATCAGTCTTAGTAGGTCATTTAATACCAAATCCATTCTTGTAGAAGAACAGTAGGGGTACTTCTTAACCTCCAACTGACGGGGATAAGACGGTGCCTACCATTTCCTTGGGGCATGTAATAATGTGACTAGATTCCCCCCGTGTATATATATATTATATATATAGTCTTTCGCGCTTGTGACTTGTAACTATGAGTATATAAGATAGAATAGACGTTTAGTCATGGAGAAATGTTTCGTAAATAGAGTCGCAAAATTAGTTGTAGTGAGTTTGATCCTTGCTGTTGATACTACAGATCAAGCTTGTGCCGAACTAAGCTAAGCTTAGCAAATATTTATAAATATTGATATACTGATTTGTAATTGAAAATGGATGCTTTTCTGGGGAGCAATAGTTAAAAAGCTTGTCTTGCGACCATAGTCAGTTACGCGGGTCGGCTGAAAAGTTCTTAGGTTTACCAAGGTATTCTCATGGAATGTAAACCAAATGAGGTTTATTTTTCAACATAGTTTCTCTTCCATCAGTGTTGCAGTGTTTGTATCGGATTGGTCAAAAAATCATTAACAGCAGATATGACATCATCATATGAACTTTTCAACCATGAACTTTTTTTTATCCCACTCTCGTTGATCTTCACAAGATGATGCACACTAGCCATTAAGCTTGGTAAATATTAGGCTCATTGACTGTCGGATAGCTTAGATAATTTTTTCAGATAAAACTTTATAAAAGCCAATCTTCAAATGCTGATTTTCAAGGCATGCAAGCCCTCCCACTAAGAAGAATGATATAGCATAGTCTATGGTTTCTACTCTGAATTGAATCTATTTGGCCTTGATCTGTACTCAAACAAGGTTAGTAAATGTCAATAAAACGACAAAGATGTTTGCGCAGATTTGAAGAGGAAAAAAGTGAATAAAACGCACATCTGATTGGGCAATCCTGTTGCTATGCCAACCGTGCCTGGGAGACAGCTAGTTTCAATATCTACCCCTGATACCGGCACCATATCGAAAGGTTATCGAATCAATAGCGAGATTTGCTTCCGTCGTATTGTTGGTCACAATACCCTTGATCCCAACTGTTCAGCGGTATTTATACGGCCTTTCAGACTGTCACATCTCGTGTTTTCCCGGCCTCGCAGTGAGAGGTCGACTCGAGTGCGTGTCTCTACCGACCTATGACGTCATAGTATTATTGGTTACTGCTGACTGGTCTGCAATAACACTAATACACAATCAAAATATGAGTAGTAAATGCAACTTGTCAATTTTGACTAATTTATTTAGTTCTACTCTTTTCTCTAAATTATATTAAACATTATTAATTGATTCCGTTTTATATGGGAACATTATGTTTATACATTTGACAAGAAAAATAATTAGATTGCAATTTCAAGAAATAATTAAATAACAATCTCAAGAAATAATTAAATAACTATCTCAAGAAAATAAAACCGAAAAATATTATTCAGTTCAACAAAGCGTCCTGTGTGGCCATTTAAAATAAAATATTTAACATTCTAGAAAATGCTGCCGACCAAATCAAAAGAAAAAAAAAGATTGACAGACTAAATCGAATAGGACCTTTTCTGTGGGAAAGTAAAGAAAAAAGTTTTTTCTAAATGGCAAGTTCAAGAAATTCAATCGTAAAATAATTGTATTGGGAGATATAGCAGCTGAAATGCAACGAAGGTTTAAAAAAAATGAGAAAACTGCCCCGAATGACTTTAAAGTGCACCGGATGGTGAGGCTCCAATTTTGGATTTCAGGGAAATGTGACATTATTCCCGGGTGCACAATGAACCGGATATGTATCAATTAGCCAAATACACCTGTTTAAAAAGTTGTCGTATTTGGTAGAACCGAGTGAAAAAATGACACCTCTTCTTAACCTCCAACTTCACAAAAAATGTAAATATGAATTCGATTGCCTCACCTCTAAGCATAAAATGACATTAGACGGGTTGACATGCTACAATACTGAATCAATAAATCAATCATTGTCTAAATATTTTAGATGAATCTATTTTATTATTGTTCTGTTTATCAGTATCTCTTTTAAGTAAAAGAGAAATGCAATGAAAGTAAAACTAAATTCCTTCAATAATGTCTCACTCTTATTTTTAAATAATGAGTAGTAAGAGGTACATTTATCGGTGCAGTGTGTACAAACATTGGTACGAAATAAAAAGGATTTATATCGCATCCCAAACACTTTGTCTTCTTACCAAGTACTTTTTTGCATGTTTAAATTATTGAACCGTATGTAATCGTCTCCAGATTTAAACAAAGGAGATAAGGAGATATTAATTCCTCATGACTGGGCACTGATTAAGGTGTGCCTATGAAAATAATTATTGATTGGTCACTAGGGGGCGCTGTTACTGATAAGAAACACCTTTGTTGGTTGTTTGAGAAGCGATTAATGCATATTAACTTTTACCAAATAAGTGCTGTTAAATGAAATATGAGTTTTATAGTCGAAATATATCTGTTTATCAAGGTCTGGCTCATGGGCACGCTTTTTAAGCAACACAAGAAAATCAGTTTCAAAGTGAAATACACTAACACAAAGACATGCGTTAACTCTCATAAGAATCTGATGGTGAAACCAGTGTTTCGTTGGTTACAAGACTTTTGTGATGGAAGAAGGATAACCAGCAGTTGCGTAAGGGCACTGTTCTTCAATGAGAAAAGTCCGTATTTAGTACACGTACACTCACACGAAGATTTACGTTAACTCTCCTAAAAATCTAGGGGTCTGAATCTGACTCGCAAAATCGAAACAAGCGTTCTTCTGTATATTAAAAAATCTAAGTAGTGATATTATATTGGAACATAATACTGAAAAGAGACATTTTGGCGATGTTTTCACGATCATTAAAATCCATTCGGTTAATCTCATGGTTTTTCGATGACAATCACATATTTTTCACCTCTTCCTTCTTTTCAAGTCCATTGCATATTATACTTCATAGATTGACATCTTCTTTCAGTCAAAATTTCAAATGGCCGTTAATCAGTAGTCAGCCTATTTAAGAACATATCAGGTGACCTAATATTGTGTCAGACATAGCTAAGATGATCAATAAATGTTTATGAGCTCAAACTTCCGTTTGAAAAAAGCAGACAGAAAATTATTTAAGATCAAAGCAAATTAAATTTTCTCTTTTGAGACTAATTAGCCATAAATTACGCGCTATATGCAGAAATTACTTCTGTTTCTGTTTTTCTGGGACTTTCTTTATTTCTTTCTTTCTGTCTCTCTCCCTACCTCCCTCTTACCTTTTTACCTCTCTTTCTCTCTCTCTCTCTCTCTCTCTCTGTATATATATATATATATATATATATATATATATATAATATATATATATATATAACATTCAGTAAATGCACAAATAACTGAATTATATCTAAAATTAAACAGGAAAGAAATAGTAATAAGAAAATGTAATAAAAAATATGCGCGCCATATTTAACCTTGTTTTGAAAAAAAGTCACACATGATTTTTACTTTAAGGCGAACACAGGTTAACTTGAAATCTGAAATAGGTCTAATTAAGTCAGGTAGATAAAAGGTCAATTTAATTTTAGAAATGAAAAACTAATTAGTTTGTTTCTTGCTAATCAAGGCGTTGCATACTGAAGCAATTAAGTTGTAAGTCAATTCATTTCTTTTTTTTTATTTTAAGAAAAACGCAGGAACAAAATATCTGGGAAATTGACAGAGCGAATCAAGAGAATAATAAGGAAAAATACCGAGAAAAGAAAGAGATTGGAGACTTTAAGATATAAAAAAGTTTATAGAGAGTGGGAGAGTGCAATGGAAGAAACATAGAGAAAAGAAAAATGAGTGTTGATAGAATACTGGTATGAATAAATCTGCAGGGAGAAACAGAAAAGAAAAATGGATGAAGGGAGAGAGTGATAGAAAATTTGAGATTGAAAATAAGATATATATATATATATATATATATTTAGAGAGAGAGAGAGAGAGCGAGGAGAGAGAGAGAGAGAGCTACCAAAACTATATTGGATGACAGGGATAAATCGAAAAAAGAAACTATCAGGAAAAAGAAAGAGACTCATACATATAGAGGAGAAGGATCAAGAAATATATATATATATAGAGAGAGAGAGAGCGAGAGAGAGAGAGAGAGAGAGAGAGAGAGAGGAGGGAATTATATGAATATGCACCGTGAAGGAAAGAGATAGATAGAAAAAAGAGACACAGGCATATATAGAAGGGGGGAGAGAGAGAGAGAGAGAGAGAGAGAACAAAAGATGGAAGGAAAATTGTTAACGTATAAGAAACCAATCCGTAATAGAATATGAAAATCTGTAAACAAAATCTTTGTACCATATGTTATATATAGCGGTGGATCAATAAATGCGTAGCCTGCAACGAAGTTATAAGCTGAGTTTTCATCTGAAATCTTCTCTGAGTAACATCGATATACATAAGTGGAGACAAGTTGGGTAAAGCGCATTGACAAAGAGAGATATGCTGAAAAATAATCATTCGATTGAGATAAATCTATTCTTGTACCAATGTATATATATATATATATATATATATATATATATATATATATATATATATATATATATATATATACGTGGTGCCTTCAATAAGTTTCCAGACTTTTTTGTACATGCAGTTATAATTTTCGTAGACTCTTGAAAATTTAGTATGTTATTGCTATACATTATATGAGATGACTGGCCAATTTTTATGATTTTTGGTTCAAATGAACAGCTACAGCAGCAAGCCTGATTGTCACAGCTGGTGATTTTCAAAAATGCAATCTGGACGTGTGGACTCTTTAGAAGAACGATATGCAAAAAATTCTGTTTTAAACTTGGAAAAAATGCCACAGAAACGTATGGAATGCTTTAGACTGCTTTTGGGGCATCTTGCATGAATCGAGCATCAGTTTTTGAGTGGTATAAGTGATTCAAGGAAAGCAGGGAGTC
The DNA here is from genome assembly GCA_963585895.1 of Sepioteuthis lessoniana. Taxonomy (NCBI): domain Eukaryota; kingdom Metazoa; phylum Mollusca; class Cephalopoda; order Myopsida; family Loliginidae; genus Sepioteuthis; species Sepioteuthis lessoniana. The sequence goes on from OY757916.1 coordinate 51,457,573, forward strand.
TGTGAGGGATGATGAGAGGTGTGGAGGAGTAAGGAAGTCAATACACCAGAGTTGATTGGCCAAAGGGATAGTGTTAGGGTTACTAAGTTGAGGTTTTTAGGGAGTTCAGGAAGAGATTCCTTGGGAAGAGGCCAGCACTCTTCAAATTGGCTCAGTGGCATTTCCAACAGGACAATACACCAGTCCACGACTCCATCCTTGTCACCGACTATTTGACTAAGATGGGCATCAAGACAGTTCGTCACCTTCCCTATATACCAGACCTTGCTCCCAGTGACTTTTGGTTATTCCCTAAGCTCAGAGGCTGTCGTTATGAGACAACTGAGGAGATGAAAGAGGGTGTGACGAAGGTCATTGACATGCTCATACAAGAGAACTTCCATGGGGCCTTCCAGAAGTTGTTGGAATGGTACAACATGTGCATTGCAGCCGGAGGAGATTACTTCGAAGGGAACTAGAATTTCATGTGTGTACTATCAACAAAAGTACCAATACGAAAAAAGTCTGGAAACTCATTTAATGATCCTCGTATATATATATATATATATATATATATATATATATATATATATATATACAGGGTAGAACGATAAAATTGTCGACCTAGAAAAGACGACATGATTCCATTTCTGTTTAATAAAAACCGGTTTTCTTTTTATTTTTGGCAGACCATCTACTAGTTGGCCAGTTGTGTACAAATCCCAAGAGCGATAGGAGCCTTCTATCATGTCTGAAAGTGATACAATGTTCAACAAGTGAGATCGGAGATGAACCGCTGTACAACTCATGCTCTCTACTAATCCAAGTTATGACAACAGGATCATTGCCAGCACCCTCAAAATGCAAATCTGGATTGCCACGAATAACAGGGATGTGCCCAGGGTGATGAAAACAAAGTTTCTGGTTACGGTTATGGTCTTTAGTGTGGTTTCAAGTGAGGGCCACATCATGTCACCTCACATCTTTGAAGTCGGCTTGAAAGTCAACACCAAAGTGTATCTGGATGTGCTGAAAAGTGTGGTGATCCCCTGGTGCAATCGGGTGGCCGGTGGCAGACCCTAGGTGTGGCAACAGAACTCGGCGCCGGCCCACAAGTCCAAAGAGACCCAGGCTTGGCTTCAGAAGGAGTGCTACGACTTTGTACCTTTCTCTCAATGGCCGCCTTCCTACCCCGACCTGAACCCGCTGGACTACTTCGTTTGATCATACGTCGAGAACATCACAAACATGACCTCCCACAATACTAAAGTCAGCCTGATCGCCGCCATCCGCCGAGCTCCCGCTGGCGCTTGTAGAAAAGGCATGCTCCCAGTTCTGGATCCGTATCGAAGAGGCGATTGAGGCTGAAGGCGCCTACATGGAATAACTGTCAGCTCTACTACATAATCAAGTTACCTGAATTGATTTTTCCAATAAAAGTTTTAAAATAAAGCTGTTGTGTTGTTTTCTTTCGGACGACAATTTCATCGTTCCACCCTGTGTATATATATATATATATATATATATATATATATATATATATATATATATATATATATATATACGAGGGACATTCAGCTCAAAAGCTGATTTTTTTCTCTGGACTTTGCAATAGAAAGTAAGGTTTACAATTGCACCTTTATTAAGGAAATTCCACGTTCCATGTCAGCTTGACATTCTTTACGACTGCTACGCCCAGAACTTTTCCTTTACTGGAGAGACAATGTGTTTTCACTCCATGAATAATATTAGCAAACACCTGTTTTTTTAAGCCTAAAGCACTCAACTCGATTTGCCGCCATTTTGAATAGTCTTAAAACCAATATTTTTCCGATATTAAAATAATGCTATATTACCAATGTCAAACAATGCAGAGTTTACACGTATAAAAAAAAAAATTCTTAAAAAATGAATTATTTTTCTCCCCCCCCAAATTTCCCTCTATTATGTTAAATTACATTCGTATATATATATATATATATATATATATATATATGGATTTTGTGACTTGATATCTATTCTTATAATAATGATAATAATAATGCAATGCCGTAGAAGCGTTTAATGGGCTAACTGAAATAATATGAGTCATTTAGAAGTGTATCTGTTGACGTCTCTTACAGCCAAGCCTCAAGTTTGACATCATGATTGGTTTGGTTTGGTTTTATAGTATATCAACCATTTTAAGTTATTTAATGACAAATGCATTTTATACATATAAATAGTTCTATTTCAAACAGTACAGTTTAACATAAGTACAGTTTTTCTTTACGTTCAGTAGAATGTAAAAGCTGTTCTATCTAAAAAAAAAAACAACATTTTTATGCAAAGAAACAGTTCTATTTCAAACAATTCAGTTTAGCATAAGTACACAGTTTAATCGTCAAAAACAATTTCTATTTCAAGGTATTCAGTTAAGCCAAACAGTTCTATTTCAAACCATTCTGTTTAGCATACAAAAACATTTCCATTTCAAACAATTCAGTTTAGCATAAATATGCAATTTGTACGTCAAAGTAGTTCTATTTCGAGCAATTCAGTTTAGCATAAGTACGCTGTTTAGTTTAATTTGACCCATAGATAGGACCCTATCAGGTGCTACTTCTCCGAGTCAGAGTGGACCTGGGAGCGATGGGAATGAATGGGTACTCCGCATTCCCCAAAGTTCCAGTATTATTGGAACCTCACCATCATATTGTTTAGTATCATATCCATGAAATTCGTTGATGGAGTCTTACCCCTCTTCAGAGGTGCAGTTGGTGTATTCTACAGCCCCAGCCGACTGAGCAAATGACATCATGAGGAAATCAAAAGAAATCAGCTACAGCATGAGAAAAAAAAATTGTCGGCTTCTACAAGTCTGTTTCTTCCATAGAAGTGATTTGTAAATATTCAAATTTAGCCCGTTTATATGCAAAAACAATGGTTCGCTAGCATAAACACCATGGGACCACGTATCTGTTATTTATCCCAGGTAGGAAACATTCTGTCTCGAAGAGATTAATGTACTTTGGTGTAAATAGTGGAAATCAATTTCAGTACATGGGCAAAAAATATTGGGAATATGGTGGGGTCAAAGTATCTATATCTTCCGTAAAATAATTATTATATCGGCATAACCTGAAAAGCCTCTCTACAAAAAAGAAGCTGCAACTCGTGAACTGCTCTTAGAGGCGCACTTAGCATAACGGTTTACGTCCTGAGAAATGGAATCGGTAACCCTTGTTCAAATCCTGGACAAAACTGTTTGAGTTTCAGTTCGTGCTAGTGCCGCTGGGAAAGGTACGAATCTATCTCTTCTCCCTCAGTTATAATTAAATAGTCGGGTAGATTGGGCTCTTTAGCCTCTGTTTAAAAAACACTCTAGGAAAAATAAAACTCAAAATTCAAACCAGTTGTACTGCCCTTAAAAACTGACCTTGTGTCATATCTTGTCCCCGGGGAGCTGTTGAGTATATACATACTCGTAAATAACAAAAAGCAAAGCAAAAACCAAAAAATTAAAAAAACAAAAACAAAAACAAAAAAACAAAAAAACAAAAAAACATACTACAGTTTGCATTTGCATACAGGGACAATGATGTTTGTTTTTGAATAATGTTCATTGATCTGATAAAAGAAATGTCAAACTGTTTAACCAAAATGAACATCCCATGATTATATTTGGTGTGAAAAGATGGGACCTGCAAGTTGAAAAACACCATCCTAAATGTGAAGAAGAAGGGATGGCAGCATCATGATATTCGGATGTTTTCCTGTCGGAGGAATTGGTTCTCTTCACAAAATAGATTGCATTATGAGGAAGGAAATTATGTGGATATATTGAAGCAACACCCCAACACATCAATCAGAAAGTTAAAATTTGTTCGCAAAAGAATAAACACTGAAATCATACTTCTAAATTGTCAGCAAAAAACAACCCCACGGAGACGATAGAAATAAGATTAATACTATCCTCCCGTTGGAATGAACAGTGGCAACCCGTCAAAAAAGTGACCGTTAAGAAAGAATGTAGGTCACAGAGGGGATATCAACAGGTGTTGGTACTTAGTAACCTCAGGTCGCCGGACACCGGAAGGAGAGGAAGGTAGAAGCCAAGTGATTGGCTGGTACCCCAAAACGGAAGTGGGGACTCCTTCCCCTCAGCAGAAATAAAGAATAAGAAAGTTAGTTATTGGAAAGGGCTCGTGGCAGACAGACCCATAGCCATTTACTCTGGGTAGAAGACAAAAGAATATCTGAGACACGAGGGACCCAAGTTCTCCAAGCCAGTATTAAAAATAGCATAAAGTCTATTAGCCCGTGAAAGAAGAAAGATTCTCCAGTGGAACTCCGTCGAAAAATAAGATAAGTAACTTTGGGGCTATTTCTCCTTTATACCCAAATAATATATACCACTCTCTCTCTCTCTCTCTCTCTCTCTCTCTCTCTCTCTCTCTCTCAATTTGAAGAAACGAAAGAACAGAAAAGAAGAAAAGACATTTATGTTCGTGGACTGTCCATTTATTATATATTTGACACTTTGAAAGTGTATCTCTTTGTATAGTAAAGGATTAATGTATTTTTATGTTACCACGTGGTCTAAGTTGTTCTTTGCAGTTCTGCTACGAGTTTGTTATCTCATGCTTCCTTTTCAGCTTCTATTCGCCTTATGTTATCTTGCTTAGAATTGTCCTATTAATTCCTTAAAAATATCACACGGGAAACCGGAGTTGCCGACTACTACAATATAATATTATTACGACTAAAACCTATAGGCTCATATCTTCTGTTGTCTTGGGGAAGGAAGGAAAGTGGCCTGGTGGGTGTGTGGATAGTGTGAAATTTTGAACCCCTTGCCAGCGGCGGTCAGTCTGGCCCTAAATTGATCCCTCACATAATATGCCAGTTCTTATATGCCTGAGAGAAAAACTCTGAACGAGGACTTATTCTATAAGGGATCAAGTGCCAGCCTGCCCCGTTTTCACACGTGCGAAAATAAAACCCCGCTCTGGGATAAAAGTAAACCTTTCGCGTCACAATATATTGAAAAGCTTCAAGGAAAAGGTAAATACTGAGGTGGGAAGGAGCGGTTGTTTTGGTGACAAAATTTTATATCGATTCCAGATCCAGACACATAAACAAACGAAAAAAAAAAAACACAAGTACTCTCTCTATCTTCCTATCCTCTCTCTCTCTATATATATATACAGAGAGAGAGAGAGAGAGAGAGAGAGAGAGAGAGAGAGAGAGAGAGAGTGAGAGAGAGAGAGAGAGAATTGAAGGGTCTGGCAAACATAATCAGAAGAATGGGTCAGAATTACTCAGAATGAGTATTAATATTTACTAATTACAATAGTAAAACTGGGATAATTAAGAGAGCTAACTACTGTTTAATGGCAAGGAAACTAAAGTTACATATGAAGGTTAATTTAGCTTTGTTCCCTAGGAGGATTGACTGGCTATCAAGATACTATCACGTGATACAATGATTAGCAAGCTATTCTAATTGACCATTGTTAGATTTTGGTTCTCATTGGCTCCATACTTCTGACGCTTTTCCAATAACAATTGTTCTGTTTAATATCAACTGTTAAATGGGGGTTCTGTGGCGTAGTGGTTGACGTGCTGGGCTGTGACATCAGGATAAGCGAAGTAGAATTCCAGTCACGCTATTACGTTCACTTTGGAAAGGTATTAACTTCCTCCTTATCCCCTTTAGCTTGGGGTTAAATAGTACTACTACTATCTTTTTCAAGGATGGCTTTGACATTAAATAACCCACTAAAGTTAAGATGCCATTAAACAAAGAAACCAAACCAAATGAATTAATAGTGAAATAAGTATTCATCTAACTAGTTAGAGAGAGAGAGAGAGAGAGAGGGTGGAGAAGTGGAAAACTTGAGAAAAAGAGAAGACTTGAGAGAGTAACAAGAGGAAAATTTGAGAGAGAGAAACTCGTGAGGTAGATAGAAAAGGAAGACTTGAGAGAGAGAGGAGGAAGATTTGATAGAGAGAGAGAGAGAGAAGAGAAAGTGGGCGGAATGGGATTACTTGAGAGAGAGAGAGAGACAGAGAGAGAGAGAGAGAGAGAGAAAGGGAGAGAGGAGAAAGGCTTGAGAGAGGTAGATAGAAAAGGAAGACTTAAAAGAGAGAGAGAGAGTGAGAAGAGGAAAACTTGGGAGAGAAAGACTTTGGCGAGGTAGATAGAAAAGGAAGACTTGAGAGAGAGAGAGAGAGAGGGGGGGGAGATTTCTGAACGTGAAAAGGTTGGATTTTCTTCTTTTTGCTGCTCACACAGCAAGCATTATGAGTGAAATTATCAATTGCTCACTTTATGAATATGATAATTTCACTTGGTTTGATTTTAAGGTTTCAGTGAGTTAGCCTAAAATTATGAGAATTTGGCTTTACCACTGCTCGCCTATTACGTTCACTTTCGGGCAAATACCCTTGGGAAAGGTATGAACCCCCTTATTCTCCCTCCAGCTATGGGTAAATAGTAGGACGGACTAGGTTCTTCAGCCTTGGTGAGGCAACTAGTCTAGGAGAAGGAAAACTCTGAATTCAAACCTGTTAAACTCCGCTTAAAAATTGACCTTGTGTCATATCCTGCCCGAGCGGAGGGGTTGGTAAATAGTACCACTGCTCGCCTGTCAAACTGTATGACTGTCACAGTAGCCCAATATGAAGGTGGAGATGAAGATGAAGGCGTCTAATCAGTGTCAAATTTCTTGAAGAACTTAAAGCGGCATACGAGTTCAGTTAATAAAATTATCAAAATGAGATAAAGACTCTAATTTACTGAAATCATAAAGAGAAATGAATCGTAGCACAAAGAAACATTGGGAAGAAAGACATGACAAGAACGCTCGTGGCGTGTTGATACGAAGTAGAAATATAAATCTCTTTAGATGGAGGATTAAAAAATCCCTTTTGGTCATTGTCAGTTTGAAAATGATTTTCACTTGCCATATTGCAGACTGGGAAGAGAGAGAGAGAGAGAGAGAGAGAGAGAGAGAGAGAGAGAGAGAGAGAGAGATCATGAAGAAAATACAAAACCTGGATGAGAAATGAGGCTAGAGGGACAAATAAAGAAAATACGTGAACAAACGAAAGTACAACGGGAAAAAATACCAAAAGACAAAATGAAATGAAAAGATAAAAAAAAAAGGACAAGAACAGACAAAACTGAAAAAAAGTAGATTAAAATAAATTAATGAAAGAATAGCGACTCAAAGTATAACGGGGCAGAATCAAGCAATACAAGCAAAACAGAAAATTTCAAAATAACGAAAAAAGACACTAAAAAAGAAAACATACCCAGCAAAAATAGATCAATAGCTTGTTTATGTATGATGGGGAAAATCTTAACCGTACAGATAAGAGGAGAAATGTATTACTCGCTTCTATGCCGCGGACTGTTTTTAGATCAGAAAGGATGCTACAAGGGAACAAGAGAGACAGACGACCTACAATATATAGAGATCAGCACATCCTCAAATAGGTTAAAACGAGGCAGAATAATGTAGCTTTGACAGGAATTTACTTCAGAAAGTCCTATGATAGAGTCCCGCTAATTTCTGTTGCATATGGATACAGAAAAAACATAATAAAAAGGTCAAATGGATAAAAAAAAAATGAACAAAGAAATACAAGACATCAAAAAGGTTCTGAGGCGGACATACATTTGGATTCGCTTAGAGCAACACTCAAAAATGTACCGAATTCGAAAAGGCCAGGTCATGATGACAAGCAGAGATTCTGGTTTTTAAATTTCATATCCATTCACAACGGTATGGCTCTGCAACTGAGTAAATGCCTACAAGAATTAAATGAACCCGAGTAAATGACTAAAGGAAAAACTACCCTAATTCAGAAGTGTCCCCAAAAAGGGACCATCCCCAGCAACTATAGACCGATAACATGTTAATCAATGATGTGGAAAATCCTGACTACTGGGATAAGAGGGAAATCTATTACTCGCTAGTAGGCATCGGATTATCGCTTGAAGAATAGAAAGAATGCCGCAAGGGAAGAAGGGGAACAAATGGCCAGCTATTTATAGACCAGCACATCCACAAAAAAGCCAAAACGAGGCGGAAAATGTAGCCATGGCATGGATTGACTTCAAGAAAGCCTAAGATAATGTACCGTAATCATGGATAATAGAATCTTTTAAAATGTACAAAATATCCAACAAAATCATAAGCTTCACCATTAAAACCAATGAAAACTGGAGAATGAAATTAACAGCAGGAGGATAAGCCTTCGCTGAGATGAAAATTTAAGGCAGTATCTTCTTGAGAGACTCATTCTTGCCACTTTTATTTATTGTTACAATGGTGCTACTCAGGTACATAGTTTGAAAATTCACAGGAGACTATAAATTTACAAAACCACAGGAAAAGATAAACAATCCTATATGTATGGATATCAAGATATCTGCCAAAAAATGAAAAAGAAGTAGGAGCTTTTATCAGTATTATAAGAATATTCATTTAGAATATGGGAATGGAATTTGGCATAGAAATACACTAAAAAGGGCAAAGAAAGATTAATTACAGCAGCCAGTAACGGCAAGAGGAACATAAAATAACCTGAAAAATAACAAAAACTAGAAAACAAAAACGGGAATAAAAACAAATTCATCGATATTTCATAACTGAGTAGATTGCATAAAAGAAGATCTGAACACAGGTAAAAAAAGGAAAACCTCAAGGGAGAAACAGAATCGCTAGTAATAACATCGCATAAGAATGCCATAAGGAATAATTATATCGAAGCTAAAATTGATACTATGAAATAGAATAGCAAGTGTTGCTTATGCGGAAGTAGAAATGAAATACGAATCCAGCAAATTGGCAGAAAAAGAGTACAAGACCAGGCATAACTGGGTGGGAAAAGTGATCCTCTTGGAAAGTGAGCAAGAGATTAAAGTTTGATCATACTACTAAATGGTATATACACAGACCAGAATCCCCCCTCCCCTGAAAAAGAAGAGCATAGAATTTCGAGATGTTTCGAGATTGGAACAATATATTTTACCGTTCCAACAAAACACAAAAACAAAAATGACAGGAATCGAAAAGACAGACAAATACTTGGATCTTGCAGAGAATTAGATAAGTTGTGGAACACAAAGGTAACGGTGATACCAATTTTAGTTGATGCGCTGGGGTGGAGGAAATGATCGGACGTTTTGGAGATCGGAGGAAGAATCGAGACCATCCAGAAGACGGCATTGTTAGGGTCAACTAAGATATTCAGAAGAATCCTGGAGAGCTGAGGAGATTTCCTTTCACTCAGACTCTAATGAAAAAGCCACCAGCTGACATTAGATTGAATAATAATAATAATAATAATAATAATAATAATAATAATAATAATAATAATATTTGGTAATGTCTGGAATTAAATCATTCTGATGTTGGTGTTTTTATAGGGTAACATTTGAATCTGATTTTCCATACTTCTTTGTTTTTTTCTGATACCACCGGATTTCATTCAAAACCTTAATCAACTTTTCGACATATGAAGCAAAAGAATAATAAATCAAATCTGATCATAGTGTCTCTATAGTAAAAAATGTCAATCCCTTTCACACCCAACTATATATATATATATATATATATATATATATATATATATATATATATATATATATATATTAATTTTCGTATATAATTCTGTATGAGTTATATTCTATATATAATTAATTTTTGTATCTAGGACGAATAATTTAGAACATCTTTTTTCATACAATTCATTTTCGTATAATTCATATATATATATATACATATAATATATATATACATACACACACACACACACACACACACACACACACACACATATATATATATATATATATATATATATATATATTGCATTTACAGTATTTTGCATCAACTATATTTTCATATATGATTTTATATGCATATACACATGTGTTAATTTTTTAAAAATCCGTTTTTATCAGCCATGCACACACATATATATACATGAATACGTGTATATATGTATGTAATTCCTTTTTATCTATAACTTTTAAACATTTCATTTATTGTATGATATTTTTTATTCATTAATAATTCGTGTAATTTTAAGTGTTTGATGAGCTTCTATAAGTAAAGCTGAACTGAATCAGAGTCGAGTAAGTTTAATGCCATTCCAAATGGAACTTCATTCCTGGCGCGTCTGCTTCTTAAAGAAAAAAAGTTTTTTGATTTTTTTTTAATCAAAACTGTGATGAGACAAATTAACCCTTTCATCTCGTATGTTAACAAGTTTTTTTAAATTTTCTTGAACAAATCATTCTATTTCAAAAAAGTCAAACGTAAAATTTATGAATTTTCTGGAGAATTATTCAACAGAGATCAATTTTAAAGATTTTGTTTCGTTGTTAACCCGAGGGAAATTAACTCAATGGGAAAATGTTAGTTTATCCTGTTTATAAATAAATAAGAGATGGGAAAATTAATTAAAATTCGTCAAGTTCTTTGGGATTGCGTACAGATTAAAATAGCTTTCGAAACCCTAATTAAAGTTTTTTCCTTCATGTTTAATACGGCAAATAAAGAATAAAAAGAAACTTTATAAAACAAGCCGAATGTTTCTCTTCTCTTCTATTAACTTGAAATTCAGTTGCGGGAAGTAATTCACTTTAGCTAATGTTCATTGTCCTTTAAATAAAATGGGGAAAAGAATCAACGAACCATTGTTATTTACTAAATGTAACTTGGTACACAGGCATCAGGTTGTTTATTGCATCTGCTGTAACTAAATATTCACCCATTTAAGTATTGTACTGGCTCAGAACTGCTTAACTTCTTTTTTCTTGTGATTTATTCAGCTTTGCTTTGTCTAACATATAGGCCTTAGGTTGCATACAGTAGCAGCTGTTGCTAAGTGGTCACACATCTCGGTACTGTATTGGCTCATAATTGCTTAACTTCTTTTTTTTTATTTATTCAGGCTTGTTCCGTCAGGCAAACAGATCTTAGGTTGCAAACAGCAGCTGTTGTTACTAAGTGGTCACCCATCTAAGTTCTGAACAAGTTTATAACTGCTCAACTTCACTGATTTGATGGGAACCAGGGCTTTCAGCCTAACCGGGAAACTATGCCATTACCGTATATGATGGAATATTAAACCCCTCTTTCCTTCCAAAAATGGTTCAAAATTATTTCCTCGGTCTTATATTCGATGATAAGGTAGCCTTATGTTTACACAGATGCCACAGACTACCATTAATTTATTTAGTCCAACTCCGTGATAATGTAATTAAAAAAGTGAATGCGGCAGGAGTCTTGTCATCAAATAGGATTGGTATTTTTACACACTTTTGGCAAAAGCAGTAGATGATAACAAATGAAAATAATGTAAATCTGCCTAAAGAGATATACAATTACTGTCACTGCAGAATGATTATTCTAAGCATCTTGAACTAGGCAAGAGACGTCTTTACAGTCATACTGATAAGCTGTGAATGTTCAAGGATAAATAATCTGGTTAGTGGGTAACACAGATTCCATACATGCTAAATTATTATCGTCTAGTCAAGAAAAAACAAAAGCAAAAACAAAATCAATAAATAAAACAAAAAACAAACTTTTAACAATTAAAGCAAACAGTGTTGGTTGGTTGGTTGGTTGGTGGGTTATTTGGCATACTAACCCTTACAATCATCTCAAATTTCTAAACCCTTAATCATACATACAAGAACATTAAATATTTTAATGCACAAATAAACATGCAGGTTACTTTACAAGGAAAGAATACACAAATTTATCTCAATAGCAAGAATTACATAATTTTCCATGAACAAGCAGAATGTAGAAGGGGTAAAAATAGCAAAAGGCTAAGTTTTAAAGTGTGGGTAAGATGACCATGTGGCTTAACCGTCTCTATTGTTCGAAGAACGGAGACGAAAAGAGGCAGAGAAGAGGTTTCTGGAATTGTTGTATGACTATTGTATGGATAATTTGCATAGACATGCAAATTATCCAAGGGATATAAATATTCATATTTACTTACATATTGACCTTTGACCGCATGTTAGTTGTGGATTTATAAACAGGATATCACACTTGTGTCGTAGGATAAACAAGGGGACTGTAGAAATAAATCACGTGAATTCAGAACCGGAAGTATATATATGGGCATTGAAAATATTATATCATGACAAGAGATTCGTAGTCGAGACGCAGACACACAGTTTGAACCCTTATAGGACAGGTGGTCAGTCAGGAGAAGCAGGCGGTCAGAGCAGAAGCAGTCTTGGGCACTAGCTCTGGGGGCCAGTGGCTCCGTACTGAGAGCTTCCTGTCAAAGAAGCACGAAGAAGCAGAACTCTGAATCTGTGACGCAGACATTCAATCAGATTCGGAAAGCAGCCAGCGAGTAGACAGGTCACTTAGGTGTGGGTTGGGTTCTTCAAGTAACACTTTGATTGTCTGTCCCCAACGCGGTGTCAATGATAGCAATCTTCCGTCAGTCTTAGTCTCACTCTCTCACTTGCAGCCATTTCGACCCTTTCGTGACAATAAAGAAGAGAGATATACTGTCTCAAAGAAAAGGTGTTAAGTCTTTCATTGGAATACAACAATTGTAGATCAAATTAATTTTCAACATTATCTGAAACAAATCTATTAACCCAGAGAAAAGAACTTAATAAGTGCTACCACTTCGTGTTAAACTTGGGAGTAATAACTATGAAAGGGCCATAGAACTGTTGCTTGACCACTGGGCAGAGTTTATTTTCATACCCAGGACATTATAGAAGATACAGATTATTATTGAATCTTTAAATTTTTCATTATTAAAGAATCGTTGTTAGTTAATAAGTACATGTAATATAAAATGAATTGCTCTTCTGGAGGTGATTATATATACGCTGACTGTATCCCCTGTATGCATACGGGTAAGACTTCTGCCACCTCCCCAAAAGGGTTGTCCTGGGTATAACACACATTTGATTATAAGTCTTCATTTCAGGAGATCTGAGAAGTGTGGAATGCCCCTTCATTGCCATAAAACCTAGTTCAACTTTTATCCGGAGTTATAGTTCCTCTTAAGGGTTCCAACTTTCGGTAAAAAAAATCTGTTAAAAAATCATTCGAATTCGATAGAACTGTGTACAATTTTTTAAGAAATTAAACAAAAAATGTAAATATGAACATACAATGAAGACGATTCCTTAACCTCTAGACATAAAATAACCCTAGTCGCGTTGACATGCCGTCAAATTCAATAAATCAAATGCAATTAAGGGCAAATGAATAAAGAAAGTATTTCGAAACTGTTTTCTTTTTAATTTTAAAATATTTTTTAATTTCCAAATTTTTTATTAACTTTTAAAAACCCTTATAAAATATTCAGAACGAATATTTTTCTTTTTCAGACAAAAAGCTTCGAATATAATTTATTATTTTATCTGATTTTATTCCATTTCTAAAACTGCGAGCTTATTTTACGAACTTGATATACATATATAAAAACTGCACTTATTTTTGGTTGTGCAGCCGTTTCTTCATAGGTAGTAATGATGTGGGAGAACAAAAGAAAGAAAGAAAGAAAGAAAGAAAGATAGATAGATAGATAGATAGAGAGAGAGAGAGAGAGAGAGAGAGAGAGAGAGAGTGATGGAATCTTTCATTCACATAACTTACACAGTTGCCTATGTAAACCACAATAACTAAACCCCATGTTGCTAAGTGCCAAGAATCATTAAATCGATGTAATAAACGGGGCTTCCCGCCATGGCCTGCTGCAATTTCTTCCCTTTTCTAACAAAAGCAATGGCGGCTATTGACATGTATCAGAATGCTGTACCGGCCTGGATTCAAATGAATCCAATCTGTACAAAATGTCACGAGGATCATATCGAGATCTCCAGTCGATTCACGTCCAAGTATTCATTAATCGAGGACAGTTTTGTGTCAAGTGAATAATAACAAGAATGCGTTATTGTACAAGGATCCTAATAACCCAAACATATGACATCTTTTTAATGCATCAGAATGTCTACTGGCAAACAGGCAACTTATTTATTAGCCTATGATTAGATCGAGAAGTTGTTTTTATGGAGGGGGTATATCAGATAACAATTATTATTTTTTCAATAATACAGTAATTATTTTTACATAAGACTCACTATTTTTTAAGACTTTTCAACCGAAAATTTCGGGGGGCCTATTATACGTGAGAGGTATATAATTAACTTTTCTCCAATCCCATACGATCGTATTGGGAACGAAATAATCGAAAGTAAGTTATATCTGGAGTCCAAAACTAATATTTATTTAGCCGATACAGCGAAATATCCGCTGGAATGTGTGTTCGTTCAAAATTTTGTTTTTTCCACATTCTAGTTGCAGTCTTGTGCAAACATGTCTTTTAATTTGTCCTAAATACTCTGAAAATTTTGTGTTTCAAAACATCAGATAAAATCCACGTTGAAAAATAACAAGCCCATCTCGAAGAAAAAGCTATAAGTCTCTTCTTAATGTATACAACTTAGAACACTGCCTTTACCTCCGGTAAACATTTAGAGAATTTCAATTTTTGGTGTTGTTTTAAAGTCGTAAAAAAGAAGACATCATCATTACAATAAGCTATAAAGCAAAAGATCATTTTTTTTATTTTACTAAGATGTTTGACAAAGCACACGGTGTTTTATATATATATATATATATATATATATATATATATATATATATATATATATATATATATATATATATATATATATATATATAATTCTTTTTTTTATTTTGATAATACAGCAGCCAAATGCCAAATGAGCAAAAGTGATTAAAATTATTAAAAATATTCAAATCAATAAACGGGAAAACTCGAATTCAATGAAAAAGATTTGATGGATTTAGAATTAAAAAAATAATCATTTTTCTGTATTATTTTTCTTTTTCCTCTATTTTATTTTGATTTTTAAACAGTATTTCAGCCTTCTCACAAATAAGTTTAGCGATGAGGTTGTGGCAATAGAAGTAAGCAGAGGCATTCCATTTATCAATTATATATTGCGAATATCTGGTGAAAATAGTGTTCCATAGAGTCCTCCTGTACACAGAGTGTCATCGATAGCTTTTTATATAAAGTATTTATCAAAGTTCACACACACATATATATATATATATATATATATATATATATATATATATATGGATGTTCTCATTGATATTAACAATATATATATATATATATATATATATATATATATATATATATATATATACTAACTGAAATTCTCACCTTCGATCTCTAACACGGAATGGCTATACTTAACATTAATTTGGACTTTAAGGCTGAGGGTTTGATCTGATTGTGGATATTGATCACATTGGAGAACACACAATTTGGTGCTTGAGATATTCAACCTTTATTAGGTAAATTCTAATCCCTGATTCTAAATATGTTATCAGTTTTTCCCCATCAGCTTTGGTTAGTAAGATAAGATACACTATTAAGTGTTATGCACACAACTGATCGGTACAAGTATTGATTCTACAAATTATCATGATTAACTTTTTGATTAATAAAATGGTTTCATTTACGTATAATGTATTTATTTATGATCAGCTTACATCATAGAATAAGATTATAGTGAAAAAAGCATAGAAAGTTATCATTGATATTCTGTCCATTTACTCATACATCTCCCAAAGGCGACATTTCAAAGACTTCTTGCAGTGATCTGCTCCAGGACAATCATGTTGAATAGACCAGCAGTAATCTGTCATTATGTGGGTATTCCAGTGTCCAAGACATCTTCCATAATTCTTCAATCTTAGTGGAATCTTAACCTTGTTCTGCACTTAAGACTCCAAGATTTTCTCAGAAACGATCCAAATAGCAACGGATGTAACGTGCTTTGATGCTCATGTTGACATAAAGAAAATGTGTCGCTATTCTTTAGTTTAGAGTAATTATCTGCGTTATATCTCACCAGAAAATTCAGTAAAATCAGATTGAACACAGACCATGCATCTGCTTTAGCATTGTTCTTTGAATCTTGAAATGAGTTCCCTGATTTGTGATCCATTAAAAATACCTACCTTTAGCTTCTCCATTCTTAGCACGGAATTTTTTCTGCAAATGTAGTCAAAGCTTAACCCCTTCTTTGTTCCGAGCCTTCATAAAGTGTTTCATAAAATCTAGTTTGATATATTATGATGATAAAATGATCTTAACGCTGTCAATTAATGCTTCTTCATTTACATTCTTTTCTCTTACTACCATGTTTTCTCTCATAGGCTATTGTTTTCTCGCCCAATTCTCCTCCTAAGATATACTATTTCAGAGACAGATAAAGCAGGGATACTTTTTATATCCACTTTGCTGACCCAGGAGAAAATTCCTCATCATCATATACACACAGATTAATCACTAGCAATCGTGATATGACATCTTCTGAAGGATCCGGTCGATTGTTTTTGCTCTTAAAAAATCTTAGTTGAGTAACCAATTGGGATTTATTGCCATTGTGTTGAAGCACACATTTTTATAAACTCATATGTATCAGCAAAACCTGAACATCATTGCAAAAACCAAAATCCTTTTCCCAAAGAAGAAAAGCAGAAAATTAATTCTCCTTTTACAATATTATGTTATTTTGGCCCCCGGTTGCAATAAGTTCTTTTCTGTTTGTCTGGACGCAGATAATTCTCATGATTTCTTCTAGAGATTTAACTCTCTTATGAAGCTAATTAGCACCAGCTGACCTAAAGTCTTATGTTACTGAGAGCGTTATTTCAAAATTAAAGTCAATTTGCCCATAAATACAGTCAACATCTGAAATAAGATTCATCTTCTTCGGTGCACTCTTCAAGATGAAGGAATGATGAGACAGGTATTTCGACTGGATGTACAACCGGTTGTTTTGACGAGTTTACGTCAAGATACATCCATTGTCACTGCTTACGTTCGTCAATACCTTTTACATTAACCAGATGGAAGTTAGTCTTCATTGTGGTTCTTCTGTTCTCTTCTGAACATTGGTATCCCAAAAAGTCAGACTTGTCCTCTTACCATAAGTCCACTACTGAAGATGCTGTACATAAGTTTGTCAGATAATATGTGAAGTGAGTATTTTATCTTGCTCCTTAAGTTTTATTTTGAAATAGCTTAAGTATGCCCTATTCACAAAATCAAATATTGATTTTCTCTATTTCGTAAAAGTGTACTCTCCGCAAAAGTAGCAAAAAGAATTTAAATGATTCATCACTTTCTTTAAGAGGAAGTCATGTTATCACACACAAATGGTAAATACAGCAGTTAGTGAACATTTATTAATTAGAGTATAATCTAAGAAACTAAAGCTTCTAGAGATAAATGAAGGTTATATTCTTATTCAATAGGTTGAATATAACCAGAATCAGGTAAAAATTTTCAGGTCCTCATATTTAAAAAAAGAACCTCCAGTATTGTCAGAGTTGAAAACAATATACAATTCGAATTCTGTCCTATGATTAAGAGTTAAGGCATGGTTCATGTTTTCATCTATCACGGTAAGCAAGGTATTCACGTTAAACTTTAAAATGATGAAGATTTCAATCCTCATAAATTCCTTACATATGAAACCTTTGACTGCACAATTTTAGGTTTAATCAATATATGTAAAAGCATCTTGCTCTGAAGCAATTATTGGCAGGCTAGACTTGCAAAGAATTTGATCCTCTCTAGGTGTTCTGTATTATTACAGCGAAGTTTTCCTAACTGGGTTCTATAGATGTTTGACTTCGAAAAATGTTTAGTTTAGTTTAATGAATCTGTTGACATATAGTAAAAAATTTAGTCTTATAGACAACTATTAATATAGTGAATATGAACGTCACTCAGTATTCCATATTTGTGACATTGGTATATAGTAAGTAAATCTCATAATTTTTTCATAGATGATTTCTTACAATTCTTCCCCGCGTTTTTACCTAAAACATAGGATGAAGGAAGTTAGTAATAATGTATTTATACATTTATTTTTTGCTGCCTCTTTTGGGGGATATTCTTAAGTAACTATGCTCTTTCCTAAAGAGATGAACTGTTCCGCAAAGTGCAATTTTTGTATTTCATAATTGCCTATTAATATGTTTATCAGTCTTATCTTCTTGCGAGTTTTCACACCAGCGTTAACTAGTGGTTTTTCACTGGAGATTGACTGACAACAAATCGCCTCAGGTCTCTAAGAATCTTCTGAGTATTCTGGCCGTTCTCAACGTCTCGATTCTTCCTCCGATTTCCAATTCTTCCTGTCTTTTTGTAGCTCGCTAATGATTGGTCTTTCTTGGAAGAATACCAGGTCACATCTGCGACAGGGGTACAAATAATGATCAACCCATGGGTCTTGTATAGCTACATTATACTACGCATGGAAAATGTCAAATCCAAATCTAAACTAACGTTGGACTCAGATAACAGGTTTGAGTGTCCTAACTGGCAGCTGTTCCCTTGATAGTCACCATAGAGAATCCATTGATACCCAGCGAAAGTTGGCTGTTCAAATTTCAGCTACACAAGCAAAGAACAAAGCAACAATTCTGCTGAGAGACACCAACAGAAAAAAATGGACAAGAGAAAACAACAAAAATGTAATCCACGGTTATTTCAAGAGCAATTCTGCACAAAGAGGGTATAGAAAAAGAATGATCGAAATATGGGCAGAATCCACTGGATTTGATAAAACAAGCCAGAATGATTTAAAAAAGGTTGGCATTCTGACCTTGAAATTCAAGAAATATGTGGACGGAGGTAATTCGTGATGACTATGCACAAGAATAATTCATTGCATGAATTGAAACACAAAATACTGAAAACCGATTCACTAGAGAACCAACCACCACAACATCAATGTGAAGCTAAGTTGACAGAAAGATATAGAGTTAATAAAGAAAACTATGGCTGAAAAGAAGACTACATAACCACCCCTTAGGAATCAAGACTGCAAAAAAATTCGAAGTAGAAAACGGAAGGTAAAAAATTATCAAAAAATATCCAAGTGGATTACATGACTGAACTAAGTGAGATAATATACGCAGGAAAAAAAAAAACTAGTCAGTGATAAAATAAGTATCCATCAAAGAAACCCAAACAGAAATACAAAATCTGAAATTCGGCTAGAAGGACAAATAAAGAAAATAAGAGAACAGGCGAAAGTACCGAGGTAAAAAATACGCAAAGGTAAATTGGAGTGAAAACAAAAAACAAAAGACAAAACAGCAGACAAGTCTGAAAATACAACTAGAACAGGTAAATCAAAAGATGTTAGCGGCAGAATGGAGACTGAAAGATTTTGGCGACAGAAGGGAGACTGAAAAGATACCAAGAAAGAGTCAACTTATGCAAAGAAAACGTGATATTCCAAAATAACGAAATAAAATCTACTAACAGGTCGGTAGAGAATACACAATGACAAACCGACCATTGGAGTCAAAGAAAACAAAAACAATTTTGGATGAAAATATGGAAACAAGAAAAACATAACAGAAAGGCCGAATAGATAGATAACATGATAAAAGAATTAAAAATACTTGAAGAAAGTCCTGAGGTAGACATACGACTCGATTCACTTTGAGCAACGTTTAAAAAAGTATCAAATTTGAAAACATCTGGCCATGATGACATTTATGAATTCTGGTTTAAAGAATTCACTCCCATTAAACGACAGATTGGCTCTACAATTGAGCAAATGCCTAGAAAAAGCAAGTATGTCTAAATAGAGGACGAAATGGAAACCCACCCTGATCCAGAAAGACCCCCCACAACAAAGGAGCCATTCCAGCAACTATAGACCGATAACGCGTTTACCCATTATGGGGAAGATATTGACAGCGCAGATTAAAGAAGAAATCTATAACTCATTCGAAAGCTGCGGACTATTTCAGGAATAATTGAAAGGATGTCGCTAAGCAACAAGAGGAATTAATGAACAACTATATAGAGAGTAGCACACCTTGAAGGAAGCTAAAAACAAAGTTGAAAAATGTAGCCCTGTCATCGATTAACCACAAAAAGGCCTATGACGTGGTTCTGCAAAATTGGATTATAGAATTTCTATAAAAGTACAAAATATCGGACAAAGTCATAAACTTCATCAAAAAAGTCATTGAAAGACTTGAAAGTGGAATTAATAGCAGGAAGACAAACGTTAGGTTAAAATCAGGGGAATTCATTTCCAACCAATACAATTTGTTATAAGTATGATGCCATTCAAATATCAAGAAAAGATTAATCAGATCATATCAAGCTATTTGCAAAAAATATTTGCAAAAATATTTGCAAAAAATATTCGTTAAAAGTTCAAAAATGTTTATATATATATATATATATATATATATATATATATATATATATATATATATATATATATATATATATATATATGTATATACATATATACTTTATACACTGTGACTATTTGCAAATGTTGACAACAACAATAATGTTTATAATAATAATTGTAATATCAAGCTATTTGCAAAGAATGAAAAGGAATTGGAATCCCTGATACAAATAATAAGAATGTACAGTCAGTATATTGGAATGGAATTTGGCATTAAAGAATGGTGTGCCATGCTGATAAGGAAAAGCTGGAAAAACAATAGAAAGGATAGAACTACCAGATCAGGAAAGAATCAGAACACTTAGAAGGAAGGAAAATTAAAAGTAATCGGTAATACTGGAAGCGGACACTATCAAAGATGAAAGAAGTAGTAAGAAAAGAGTAGCCCCGAAGAACGGAAAAGCCTTTGGTAACCAAAGCAAAAATATCATTCAAGGAATAAACACCTGGGCAGTTCCGCTTGTAAGATACTCTGGACTGTTCTTGAAATGAATACGTAAGAAACTCTGACAAATGAGCTAATGGACAAGAAAGTTAATTATGTACAAAGTTTTACATCCGAGAGATGACATAGACATATATGCGTCAAGAAAAGGAGGAGGAGGAAGAAGACTCATTAGCATTGAGGATTACCTAGATGCATCAATACGAAGACTAACAATGGCAGCACAAAGACAAATGGAAGGATAACAAAAACTAGGAAGCAAAAATGAGGAGAATAAAAATTGTATGGATACTTCAAGCGACAAACTGGCAGGATTGCACGCAAAAAGACGAGGATATGGCTACGAAAAGGAACCTCAAGTAAGAAACTGAATCTCTTCAAATAGCAACACAGCACAATACCATAAAGACCAATTATATTAAAGCTAAAATCGATAATACGTGACAGAGTAGTCAGTGAAGGTTATATAGAGATAATGTTAAACGGTTAATCACATTATAAGCGAATGCATTTAACTTGCATAAAAGAAGCGCATGGCTATGCATGGTCGGGGGTGGGGAAAGTGATCTCCAGAGAATCGTGCAAAGGATTAGATATGACCATACTACCATAGGGTGTATACACAAACCAGAATATGTCTTTGAGATGCATAAGATTCTCTGGGACTTTGGGATACAAACGGATCACTTAAGCTCGGCTAGAAGACTAGATCGAGTATTAATTTACAGAAAAATACGAGAATTTGTCATCTAGTGGATTTTGCCGTTTCATTGGCCCACAGAGTAAAAATAAAAGAATATGAAAAGATAGACAAATACTTGGACTTTGCCAGAGAACTAAAAAGATATGGAATTTGAGGGTGATGGTGATATCAATTGTAGTTGGTGCGCTTGGATCGGTCCCTAAAGTCTTAGAAAAATGACTGGAGGAATTAAAAATCGGAGCAAAAATCGAGACCATCAAGACTACAGCATTTTTGAGATGGGCCAGAATACCGAGAAGAGTCCTGTAGACGTTAGGAAATTTGCCTTTACTCAGACATCAGTGAAAGCTCACCAGCTGATGATTGTATAAAAAACTTGTCCGGAGTAAAAATCATAATAATACGAAAAATAAGAATAATTTTGGCTTGTTCCGCCGATAGCATCAGACTTATTATTAGCATGGGCTTACGGGACTTATTTCTACCAATCGTCAATTTCGATCCCAGGATCAGCCACTCGAGACGCCAAAGATCCCAAACAGGCCAAAAATACGTTTTCTTTCAGACAAGTTCATTGCATAATCTGTCACAGTCGAAAGTTTCGCTGGTATCGGCCCTCGCGCCATCCCAATAAATATCAATAAAAACAAATTCTTGCTATATATATTATATATATGAATATATTTTTTATTAATGTTTCAAATCATGAAAAATCAGATGAAAACTCCATAAAGATATACTGAAATTTATAAATCGTTGTAAACGCCAAGCCTTCAAATAACGGATTTTTCGAGCGCATCTGAAAAAATATTCAGAAATATCCTAATCCATTTTGATACAAGAGGTTTCGAGTCAACTACTCACACATCACATAACTTTGAATTTATCTTCAGAAGAATCGCAAATAATGCGTGTTTAGAGATCAGTAAAAGGTCGGAACTGACTATCTCAGGTTATTTTATCACGTTTTCTTTCCTTTTTATCTGCGAATTTCATCAAATGGTGCAAATGTCTCAGTTACATCCGTTAAAAATACATAATCTTTTTCAAGCTCTTCTTTAAGATAGCAATTCGATCAACAATTAAGGCTTCCTGTTTTGGGTAAAGCATCTGGTACGCCCAGTGGTTCCCATGGAAATCGACCCTTTTTCCTGGAACCATCTTTTCGAGCAGCTGACACATTTGTTGCCCTTGGAAGTTCATAAGCGTAAAGAAATCGGCGTTGATGTCTAGTCGCTGCCAGTAAATATTGTTTATCCAGTGGATTGTGTAGGTTAGTGGGAAGATCACACAAATCAACACAGCTAGAACACTCATACACGTGGCTCGCAGTCGCCGCTCTTGAAGTAAGGCAGAAAGCTCTTCCTCGTTCTGCAGTTCAGTTTCTAATTTAATCGGAAACGATTGGTCTATTTCCGAAGACAGCAAAGAACTTGACGTAATGGCAGCAATCATACTGGCCAACTGGCAAATAAAAATCAAGGATATCTTCAGATCGTGGTAGCTGACCCAGCGACCTAGTGCGTGGGTGATCATGGCCCCTAACCTCCTTCTGGGAAATAGTTGGTGTATAATTAACATTCAGGTTTGTTATGTTCGGTATGTCCCAGGAAAAATCACTATGCCATTGAAGTAACTTGGAATCCACAAGTAAATTTCCGTGAAAGCACTGAACTCCTTTGCGTTCCATGCACGGATATTTCACTATAAGGACCTGTTTAACTGTTATCTTGTTTCTCTTAGCGATGTCAGCGGTTTCTTGACGTAACCAAGGATCAGACAGGGGTCGGACAGGGTATGTCCATACTATATAATAATACTTGAAGAAAGGAAAGAGGAATCTTCCGAGAGATAATGCAGTAAACAATGAAAATATCTTGTTGGTGTCATCGACAAGAATACATTTTGTTATAAAGTATAGTCCAATTACGCAGAGGCTTATTCGATTAACTACAGACAAAGACGTTGTGCAATTTTCTTCTGGATCTGGTTTCAGTATCCATTGAAACAAGTAAAAATGCATTTCATAGAATATGTATAACATTAAAATAGGCAGCATCACTGTCCAGACATCGTAGCCATTATCATAAATGCCATAGTATGATAAGATCTTCGACAAGGCCTGATTTAGTGACCACAAGGCTCCTGGAAGATCGGTGAGCAGGAAAGCTAGGGCGAAAATCCAATGACTGAAGGATTTAACCGTGTTTGCTAGAACAATTTTGGTTTGCTGGTGCCGGAACAGAGAGAACTTCTTTGGTGGACATCTGTTTCGAAGGGTGGAATGCTTTACAGATTTAATTTGTTGAACCGCAGCAAAAATACTAAAGGTGATGAACAAGGAATAAATACTGATGGTGGCCGCAATAAGAACTGTCATCTTCAATGAATATTCCGCCTACAAAATGGCCCCTATGACTTCTTTATTTTTCGGTCTGTCTCAGTTTTGATAGTCAGATTCGGAACGTTTACAATTAATTGTTTCGATTAAACAGCGAGCAAATCGCTCTGACGTCAGAGGAACAACTCAAATTTACGTCATAAATAACAAATGACATTAGGAAAATTTAGCTTTTCTTTTGTAATAACCTTCTGTATTCTAGTTGCCTGACGTTGTGCAGTTACAGTTAAGTTTATTTTATAAGCTTTAATCGCTAATGCAGTGAGATCGATTCCCACAGGGTCTTTTGTTTTTGTGACATTTTGCTAAGAAAATTCAATTATTAAATTAAGTTTTGTGTGGTATTATATAAGCAGAGTAAATAACTACTTGAGACAAGCTTTGAATATTTAGTATATTAAAACAATAAAGAAATTTTTAAAAATTGGGCTCAAAAGTTAACTTTTCTATCATTAAATCATAATATATATATATATATATATATATATATATATATATATATATATATATATTTATATATATATATATATATAAATTAATGTGTGTGTGTATGTGTGTGTGAAGTTATCTACCTTGGTTCATTGCTACGCGAAACTCAGTCATGACATTTCATTCCT
This sequence comes from Sepioteuthis lessoniana, assembly GCA_963585895.1. NCBI lineage: Eukaryota > Metazoa > Mollusca > Cephalopoda > Myopsida > Loliginidae > Sepioteuthis > Sepioteuthis lessoniana. Next base: position 51,482,056 of record OY757916.1, read on the forward strand.
TTCTATTCTATTTTATAGTAGATAATGGGATATTGCTCAGCATTTTGGTGCATGGAGCACTGTATTTTACTCATTTCAGCGTTAAATTCTAGATTATAATTTTATATATACATAAGAAGTCGGCAATAATCAGTGATGAGTTCATTCATGTCCCAGAAAACTCCCAGTATAACATTCTTTACAGAGCGCTGCATACGAAACTTTATCTTTACCAGAGTGTCTGTGTATTTTCACTCAAATGAACAGTCTTTTCGACTCGCAGTGGAAAATCCATATTTAGATATTTTGACAAAAACATGGTTCTTTATACGCATCACTCATTCTTCCGTAAATTTCATATGATTCTCACTTCTCAGCTACCAAAAATTTTAATGACATACCTCTGTTTAAGCCTTGGAGCACTCTGATTTTCTACTGTTTCGAATGGCAAAAAACAAACATTTTTACGAGATTAAGATAATTTTCGTAATGAACCAATTCCAAACAATGCAGAGTTTACATGTATGTGAAAAGAATTAGGAATAAAAACATTATTTCTATTTTTTGCAAAAAAAAAAATCCTCTAATTTATTGAATGACCCCAGTCAGAGGTTGAGTACTCTCAGGAAGGAATTACCGATTGCCACTCGCGTAATGCAAAGCCCCTCTAATGAAGTGAGAACTCAGTAGAGCTTAAGCGTAAATATGTAAACAAAAGAAAAGTGATACATATGCGTTAAAATCCCTTCGCTTACACCAAGTTTGTTAATGGATGTGCGGTAAGATATCCGACTGGTATAAAGTCAGCCGGGTTTCAATCCCAGCTTAATGTATCTCGCGTTTCTAGCCACATTGATGAGTTGTAAGACAAAGAAACAGTCTGTCTTTGGATTACTACACACACACACACACACGTATATATATATATATATATATATATATATATATATATATATATATGTATATTGGCTTCGCTTGGCGTGACTTGGCTTGACGAACGAAAATTTACGAACGTGTTCGACTTGAGAAAATTGCTGGTCGCTGATGAAGGCTATGCTAGACAGTCAGGATCTGACACAGTTGGGACTATATTACTTGTTTTACTATAGTACTTAAGTTTTTGCGCGCCCCCTTTTTCTCCCCGTTGACTCATGAGCTCTTCTCGAAGAATGAGGTGTCTTTGATCATGACTTGCCGTCATTGTTTTCTGTTGGAAGAATATATATCTATATCTATATATAAGTCAGTATTTCTAATCCAGTAAATCCAGAGTCGGAAACAATTCCAAGCAGGAGAATTAAAATATTCAAAAATAGAATATTGGATTTAAGTAATCCCGGTCAAGAGCTCAATGCAAATAGAATCCACAGAGCAAATTATTTAAAAAAAACAAAAACGAAAAAACGAAAAACAAACTAAAAAAACAACAAGCGATAAGATAGTAAATTTATTTCCATCCTGTTGAAAAGCATTGATATAAATCAATGCTCTAAAAAATTAATTGGACTTCTTCAGATCAAATAAAAAATGGATTAAAATAACTCTTTAACATTTACAACCAAATTTAAAACAAAAACAAAAAACTTATTTCTCCTATATAAACATAACCCTTTCAAATCAAGTAAGCTATAAATATCAACCTATTTTGGCATGTAAAGAAATGACCGGTTTCATCATACTTCAAATTTAACAGAGGAAAAATTCAGATCTTTTAGTTTAAATCTAAATTTGTTCTCTGATAAATTGTTTCAATTTTAAGTTATTTAATTCATTTTCTTGTTTGATCTGAAGAGGTCCTGTTAATTTTTAGAGCATTGATTTATATCAATGCTTTTTAGCAGGATGGAAATAAATTTATTATCTTAATGTGACTGATTGTTGTTATTTTAATTATATATATACATATATATATATATATATGGAGAGAGAGAGAGAGAGAGAGAGAGAGAGAGAAATATTGTAGAAGATCCAAATTTTAATGCGATCAAGACATTCGTTTTGTCATAACTTGGGATTTTTGCTTTTTTTTAAAAATAGAATTATGTTTTTGAATTAAGAATAATTCTATATTCTTAAAATCTTGTTCAGAACTGATTAAAGACATTGAAAAGGCAAACACATTTGGATGAGTTGCCCAAATATTAAGTTAATTTGGTTTTCACCTACTCTAAATCCTTCATGGCCTCTATAGTCTTAGGTAGATTTTGTATTTTTTCAAATACTTATGAACTGTGCTTTCTCTAGTGTAATGTTAATTATGCTTACAGCGCCAACATCAAGTTTCCTCAACAAAATGTTTCTTATATATATATATATATATATATATATATATATATATATATATATATATATCCTTTGGCTTCTGAGATAGAAATATTCTGCCCCGCAAAATTGACAAATAATATTCTATTCAATATTCAATAATTATGTAATTTTAATAATTAGAATTAATATATTCTCTTTCTTCGAAGCTAGTATATTCCATAACATAACGCTTCTTATCAGCATAATAAAGGAATGTCTAATTACTCTGTAGTGACGTCATGATTCACCTTCAGCTGTCGAATAGCTGTAATTTAGCGGTAATATATTTCTACGCTAATATAGGAAGTCTCAATATATAGGGGACCCATGAGACTCCGAATAACTCTACTACTAATAATGTTGTGTTCTTTTTTTTATTTCAGATTTAAAAATAGTAATTTACAATAACTATTAATCCTTGATCATAATGCCTTGGACAAGAGAAGAAAATATTTTGCGTCACTACTAATTTGGAGACAAAAAATTTTTCAAAACTGTCTCAAAATTAATGCAATCCATTAATACAATAATGATTTATTACTGAGACAAGAAACTCAAAAAAGATTGCATGTCCTAGAAGCTGATATAATAAAATTAAGAAAAAATTGATTTAATGTCTGTAGCTCAAAGGATGCATTTTTTACAGGACGTGTTCCAAATGACCGCCTTTTCGCTTGTCTCAGAAGTAAATCATTGTCATATTAATGAGACACCCTGTATAATATATAAACATTCCTGGAAATGAATTTACTACTTTCATGTATTTTATACACTTGAAATATTGTAGGAGGCAACTTGAGTCAATATAATTGCTGAGATAGTTGCAAAATTTTCACGGTAGAGGAGAGCCCGTAGCGTAGTGGCTAATGTGCCGAACTGTGGCAAATTAGTAAGCGTATTCAAATTCACCCGCGCTTTCGGATTAATACTCCTCAGAAATGTGTGAATTCTCCTGATCCTCCAGTAATGGATTAAATAGTACCGCTGTTGATATTCTACAAGGATGGATTTACCATTAAATAATTTACAAAGATTGATATTCTATTAAACAAACTAAACCAAACTAAACCAAAAATTTCACCAGAACCTGTTTTCGGGCTCGTAAAATGTCATCATCTCAAACATATTTTCTTCCACTTATATTTAAGTTGATTGATGGACTGATTCTTTTAAAGGCATGTAAATCCGTCTTGGGTTATTCTATGCGCAGATATATGAGAATTGCTTTTATTCTACATTTATATTTACATTTATGTGTAGTTTTTTCGAAAGAATTTTTTGCCCACATTTATATGATATCAAGTATTCCTATCTAATGTAAATAATCTGAATGTTGTTGTATGGTTTCAAGTATTCTAATGCAATACAAATAAGCATATGGTTTCAAGAAATCATTTCTATACAATAATAATAATAATAATCCTCAGTGAACAATTACAGCTTCAAGTAACTTTACTTAATACAAATAATTCATGTTCAATATTTGAACAGATCTATTCGACCTATGGATGGGACCCTTAAAAGTACAAACACTCTGGGTCTGAGTGGACTTGGGAGTAATGATAGTCAAAATGTGACTCCACACTTCTCAGATCTCCAGAATTGGAGCCTCATCCTCAGGTTCAGTTTACTGTCATATCCAGGATAGACTCAATTTTTTAGGGGGAGATACCCCCTTTAAGGGAATGCAATCAGCGTATTCTAAGACCTGTCAAAAGGGTGGATTCGAATTTAAATAACTTACATTTAGTAAATATCTAGCGTTGGAAGTAACTTGATACTTTCTTAGTGCTTGGGAGTTGCGTATATCCCTCCTAAAGCAGAGGTGTGTTCGAATCCTGCCAAGAGTAATGAATTTTGATGCTTATTTTCAAGGCAGGCAAGAAATTTTTCCTACATGCATGAGTAGCGGACCATAATCTTCTTTCTCTCTGTCCTTCAAATTTTAACCTTGTGCCAGACATAGATAAGCTTAGTAAATATCTACTTCTATAAGGAATAATAATCTGGTGCACACACATACACACAATAGATAAAAAAGCTGTAAAAAACAGAAAAATGATTTAAAGGAAAAAAGTAAAATAAAAATTCATAATAAGTAACATTTCCTGATAAATAATCCCCGGATGTAAATAAATAAATAAAGGAACACATAAATAAATAAGCTTCTATGTGTTGAGGCTACTCTGCTATAATGAAACGAGATAAAAGAGATGGAAAATTCCCCTGGGCTATGACGTCATGAGGCAATGCAAGCGATTTCAAGCTTATCAATTTCTTCTTCTTCTTCTTCTTCTTCTTCTTATTATTATTATTATTATTATTATTAATTTATCTTATTCTATTTGCTACGTTAGCATCCCCAATTCTTTTAAGTCACATCTCTCAGCCCCTATGGAGAGATCCACGTTAATTTTTCTGTCTGCTTATCAAAACTAGACCCTCAGGCTTCAGCATAATAAATAAAATGAAATAAAATAGAATCGAATAATAATAATAATAATAGAAAAGGCCACAATTATCCAACAACTCTCTATCTTCCTAACACTACTATCATTATTGTTCGTGCTATCGTATTTTTTTTAATCGGGGAAACATAACGATCGAAAGCTTTAAGAAACAACTTGCAACATCATAACTGCTGTAGTCAAATGTAAATAACGAACGTGAAAGCCATTATCATTGAGAGTGTTTTTTAAAAAACACCTTTGACGTCAATAGCACACGAATACTTCTACCTTTAGTTTGACGATTCGCATAGAAAATCGAATTAGAATATAGAGTTTGAATTATGGCTTTGAATCCATCACTCTGTGGTCGATCCCATCGCCGGATATGATGATGCAAAAGCCTCGTTAATGGTATACCATGATGAACGATAGTTAACAAAAGTAGTTGAGAAAGTAAAAAATAACTATTATATCCATTGATATATATATATATATATATATATGTGTGTGTGTGTGTGTGTGTGTGTGTGTGATACAAAAGGTTTTTCACTGTTATTGTATGACAGATGATGATTAACCAATGTAGTATTAAAAGTAAAAAAGCTATATATATAATTTGTGTAAATTTCTGAGATAAATCTTGGTAATTTTTATTATTTAGAATATTTAGGCCATGGTCTTCTTTGTTATATTCGCAACATTCTGGCTCAACTTTTCGAAAATATCTCTTCCGAATCAAGAACCCTAACATCACCAATACAGCTGTGGGAAAGTATACAAAGGTGAGACTTGAAGTAAGGCTAGAAGAAAATCGAAAAGCACTAGTAAAAGTTGAAATGGAAAAGTTGGGTATGGTAACCTTATATGAAACGAAAAAGGAAACCCATGAACCATTATGGGATGAATTTGAAATGAAGTTGAAATAATAGATAAGGAAGAACATTGGAGAATAAGACGTGTTAATGAAACTGCGAATATGTCGGGCTACAGTGACCTGTTGAGCAGACCAAGTATAGAGATGAATACAATATCGGAACCAATAATCAAAAAGGTTAGATAAAAAAATTTAAAAGTGCAATATGATTAGGGTAATATTTTTACATAGTAGTAGTAATAGTTGTTGTAGTAAGTGGTATCTCATACGTTGATAAAGACATTAGGTTTAGAATTCCCAGATATTCAATCTGAATTGTCCAGCAGGTTACATGGTGCAAAGTATATAGGTGTTTGATTGAAGAGTTTCTAAGTAAAATAATCTGAGGATGCTATCGTGACGATTGATAATTAACAAGGAATTCTTACTATAGCTTAATACTTGTACTAGGTTATGGTTAACGGAATTAAAGTAATCTATCCTCGAGGATTAAATAAAGGGTTCGGTTCGAAGTTTCTCGTAGCCTCCCGAATTCGATATACAACCCTGAAAAGCCAAAGGGTGTGTCGGTCGAAATTTTGTTAATATAACAATAACAAAAAAGGTGAAGAAAATAGTCCGAATATACTAAATTATATATATATATATATAGTTAAGTAAAGCAACTCTTTACTTATACTAAAAGAGAGATTATATATATATACATATATCATCATCATCATGTTGTGCCATCAGCACGTATATCCCTGGCCCTCTCTCGTCACTCCTCTCTATTGTTTATCGCTTCTGGCAGGTCCTCAGGGCTACATCCTGTATCCCCACAGAACTTCTATATGTAGGTTCGAGCTGGTCGTCCTGCTTTTGTTCGGCCATATGACGGGGTCCATAGGAGAACATCACTTATGAGCTCGTCCCTGCTTCTCCAGCAATGTCCTGCATGTCTGGTTCATCTAACTTTGATAGTTTTCGTAATGGGAGGTAGGTGGTCGTACAGTTGGGGCTTTGTGGGGTGTTGCTCCCAGGACTTGTTCAAAATTGCTCGCAGCATTCTTGTGTAGTTGCCGTCAAGCTTTTTCTCCATCCGTTTAATTAGCGTTTAATTAGCGTCCATGTAATGCATCCATATAGTAGTACTGCTTGGAAGAAACTGCGTTTCATTTTATCGATCAGGTCTGATTTCCATATGATTGATAGTTTATCGATAGCTGCCCATGCCTTTGTTAGCCGCGTGTCGATGTCAGCCTCGGTTGATGAGACACTGCTTCCTAGGCAGGTGAACTTGTCAACAAGTTTCGGAGAGCTACCGCCTAGTGTGGAAATGTCGCCTGTTGGATTAAAGCACATATATTCCGTTTTCTGTGCATTGTCATAGAGGCCAATACTTGCGGCAGCTCGTTCCAGACTATGTAGTAGTGTTTGCCAGAATTGCTATGTCATCGGCGTAGTCAGCGTCGGTAATTGTTTTTGCGGGGTACCTTCTGCCTCTTTTTTTTTGTCAGCTCGAAGCTGTTTTCTTTGATTTTATCAATCGATGTTCTAAGCACGTAGTCTAGACAGATGATAAAGAGGTATGTGGCAAGCGTGTCTCCTTGCAGTACTCCTGCTACTATGTCGAAGTAGTCTGTGTCTCCATCCGGAGAACGTACTTTCACTTTTCTATAGAGTTTCTATAGAGAATCATCATTGATGCGACGGTCTCTTTTGGTATGCCGTATGCTAGTAGAATTTGTTCCATCTTCCCTCTGTGAATGGAATCGAAGGCCTTGGTAAAGTCAACAAATAGTATTGTCACCTGTAGGTTTTTTGCCCGTACGCCATCAAGGATTCTACGGATAGTCAATATTTGTGAGGTTGCGGATCTATTTTTTCGGAAGCCATTTTGGTTTTTCCAAAGGATGTTGTCAATTTTGGGTTCTATGCGGTTTCGTAGTAGGGCATTGGTCCTGTAAGTATTCCTACACCTCCTACCGTAGCATTGACAGAATTTTTTTCCATGCTGATACAGTGCCTAGCGTCCATCCATTGCCAGTATCGTGATATTTAATATCCTCGCTATGTGTGTATGTGTGCTCTTGAATGCATATTATGTCTATGTTATGTTCTACGGCCGATGCAGTCAGCTCTGGTAGTTGTCATATTCTATTTAAGGTTCTAACGTTGAATGTCGCTATTTGTATTGTTTGTTTGCATTCTAGTAATTTTTGTTGTTTGAGCTCTGAAGCTGATTTTTCGAACACTGAGGCCAGGGCCCCAACCTTAGCAGGACGTGCCCCTTTTTTACCCGCGCGTAGAGCGATGCGGTTTTTACATGTGGTTTGAGTGTGGGTCATGGTTATCTTTCGATGGCTGTTTTTATTCTCATCCATAGAAGCCAAACTTATAGATAAGCAGCAGTAGTTCCCCGATCGAACTAATTAGCCTGACCGTTGAGCCATGAGATTCATACGACCAGGAGCAGGTTAGGCAAAGCGTTAGGCTGTCAAAGGTTTTATCCGCTTCCCTTTACGTCCACCATGCTACTTCCCACGGGACCACAAAAAAGTCCTTTTCTTTTCCTTTAAGTTTTAACTTTAGTTAAAGTCCAGGACTAATATATTGATAAAATAATGTTTTTCCTTATCTTCCGTTCTATTTTATTTCCTATCTTATATTTGTTGGTTTGTTTGTTTTCCCCTTGTCTTTTGAAAATTGGCACTAACACGTATTATACTTCTACATTTTAACTAAAATAGAATTTCACAGCCCAATAGTGAAGCTTTTCTTTTAAGATTTTTAAATGATAATTTAGCAGAGAACAGTGTTACCTTTTTGACAGACTTTTCGAAATGGGTGTGCTTTTTATTCTTAGATTCTTTTAACAAATGGTCACGAGTATTTTTTTCTAATTTTACAAGCATTTATATACAAGTGGGCCTCAACTATTTTACATATATCGTTAACAATATTTATATCCTTAAATGACATGTTTTATTTTCGTTCTGAATTTTTATTCTCACTTTTACTTCAGCATATTATTGATGTATTTATCATATATTCTTGGTCGATATTCTCTTAGTAACAGAAATATATATATATATATATATATATATATATATATATATATATATGTCAAAAATTAAACTATTTTTCCTATCCAAATCTATCTTTTAACAATTAACTTAAAGTTTGTCTTTGAGATTATTCCATCCACTACTGATACACCTTTTCGACCATTTTTCAACAATGTGTTGTTGAAGTCGTTCTAAGACAGATAATTCCAGTTTCTTAGCGCATTTTCTTCAACCTTTTCTACAACCTGACATCGAAGTTCTTGTAAGATGGATTTCTGCTTTCTTATAAACCTCCAGCTAGGCCTAAATCCAATGTGAAGATTAGCTGAATGAACCATGTCATTTTCTGTTCAGCCAAAATTTTCTTTGATGCTGAGAGGCTGACTTGGTATCATCTTCCTTTGGTCTTCATCCCGAGAAAGATTTTCCTCTTTTGAAAGAGAATTTTACAAAAAGATAATTTATTGGTCTATTTTGAGATGAGGGGGAACAACAAAGATTTGATTCATATGAGCATGTAAAGTTCTAATACTCATAAGTACATGACGTTTTTATTTTATCTAACAGGTCACTATAAAAAACATTTCAATCACGAACACGCTAACATATCTCGAGAGATAACTTCTTTAAAGGTTAGATTTCTTTTGGAACACATTTCATATATATATATATATATATATATATATATATATATATATATATATATATATATATATATGTATATATATATTGGGTTCAGTCATAAATAACTTAAGCTTTAGTAAAATATAATTTATTCATGAATAATTTAACAATAAATCAATTTCATGCACTTGTATATTCGCCATTAATTTGAAGAATTGCTTCTTGCCATTTTTTAGGTTGCTTGTTGATCCCTTTCAACTAAAATTCATTTGGTTTCAAACCCAAGAAATTTTCCTTAAAGGTTTCAGCTTGATCTTTGTGAGAAAATCGTTTATCATTCAATGAAATTTGTAGAGAACGAAAAAGATTGAAATCACTTGGTGCAAGGTCTGGTGAATATAGTGGATGTGGTCGAACTGACTAGCCAAAGTCCAAAATGTTTTCTGTGTGATGCTTGCTGAATGTAGCTTTACGTTATTATGGAGAAGCCCAAACAAATGCAGAATGTTTTCTTAGAATATTTTCATGCATTCATTGCTGCTGTCGATAGATTAGATCTACATTGAGTGTCTGATTACAGTTTAAAAACTCAAAATAAATGATACAGTAATGATCTTATCATACACACTGCAACAGCTCTTCCTTGAAGCTATGGTTTTGGAGTAGGCTGCCGAGATTCATCCTTGTTAATCCACTGCCTTTTTGCGTTGAACATTGTCAGAAAATACCCATTTTTCATCACTTGTGATGATTTTCAAAGGAAACGAATTATGTTTGCCGTAAAAAAAAAGACTTGTCACTATGGATATGCGATATTCTTAATACTCACTTACTCACTTTTCTTATCTTGTTTTAAGTGGCGGGAGATATTAAATTGGGATGCGCTGATGTTAAATACTAATTTTTGAGTTCTTTTGCACGGATTCCAGTCTACTAATTCTCTTCAAGCATCTTGATCAAGGTCTGAAGAACATTCTAGTTTGGATTCATCTTTTAAAGATGTATCACCAGAATTAAACTATTAAAACTACTGGGCAGTCAGTAAAACACTTTGACTCTAAACACTAAAATTTTCTTAACCTATTTCTGTAGCATTTTTGTTATTCTTAAACTCTTACATTATTACCGAATATGCCCTTTCTGGTCCTCCATTTATGAGATCATAGATTAAATTATAATGCGCACGTTTCATTTTTACGAACACGTAAAAATTTTATCTGTCGTTCTTCAAGATGGATAGATAACATTCAATAACAATTTCATACAAAACTGTGTCATTTTTCTCAGAATAACATTAACTTCTTAAGACAGAATATATATATATATATATATATATATATATATATATATATATATATATATATATATATATATATATATATGTTACTTGCAGTTCAGGCCATATTGACTGATGAAGGCACTCTTTAATCAGGTAATTTCCGATTGCGTTTGAAACATTGTAAATTTGAAATGTGTTGTTCTTCCTGTTTAAAAATGGAAATTATTTATGACTCAACCTAAAATACATACCCAGTAGTTGAAGTTCCCATCTACGCTAAGTGAAAAATTAAAACCTGGATTGCGGCAGGTTATATCGAAATGTTTGCAGTCAAATAAAAGATTACTTCGTTTCAAAACGAACGTTAAAAAAAAGATAAATTTACAGAGCAGGAAAGAGATTTACTTATCACACACACACACACACACACACACACACACACACACACACACATATATTTTTTTCTGTCTTAAGAAGTTAATATTACTCTGAAAAATGACACAGTTTTGTATGAAACTGTTATTGAATGCTATTTATTCAACTTGAAGAACGACAGAGAAAATTATTATAAGTGTTTAATCAAATGTAAATATTTTTGCAAAATAAATAATTCTTTCTTTGAAAAACCAAACCGGTTGGCCGTCAGGAACATCCAGGTTGAAAGATTACTTTGACATATTTCTCTAGATGTCTTGCATTAGGGCGTTAAACCGCTCTCACTCACTCACACTAACAGACACGTGTGCAGACACACACACATGCTGTCATCTCACTTTGTGCGTGTATGTATCTCTCTCTTTGGATAGAACACATACACTTGCATATATAGCTGGGTCATATATATATATATATATATATATATATATATATATATATATATATATATATATATATATATTGTTATTCACAGACAGACTGTTTCGTTATATCATAAGTCTTCAGTGTGGCAAGGCAGGCGAGATACTTCAAGCTGGTATCGAAATCCGGCTGATTTTACGTCAGTTGGAAATATTACTCCTAAGCCATCGTCATCTCAGCGTAAGCGAAGGAATTTTTATGGTAAATATTATTATACGCTTATCGGATACTGGAGTGCTCTATTCATGGAAATAGGTTTTTGCATTTACGCGTATGTGGCAGCCATCAATTTTTCAAACCAGTGTTCAAGTGATTGCAATTTAACATCAAAAGCATTTTAATCAGTAAAATATAGTGCTCTATGCACAAAAATGCAGAGCAATATGACTGTATTTTCAACGAAAAATAGAAAACACAAGATAAAATTTTATGACTTTGAGTTTCATGTTGTCGATCTTCAGGTGAGCCGGTAATTCATACATGTCTTTTTATCTTGCTTTTATTCTATTTTATACGTGAAAATATTGTTGAAACACACACACACACACACACACACACACACACATACATATATCCATTTTTTATGTAAAATCCTGCATTTTAGCTCGGTATAAAACGATAATATGCATGTTTATATTTATATATATATATATATATATATATATATATATATATATATATATATATATATATATATATATATATATATCAATCTATTCCACTGATCAGTCCGTACATACATATACATAATGTAGAAAATAAAATAAAATAGCAACGTATGAATAGTTTTGTATTTTAGTTCTACATAACCTCGTGCACACACACACACACACACACACACACACACACACACACACACACACACACACACACACACACACACACACACACACACATATCCATTCTTTCGCTCTCGCTCTCTTACACATATATGCATACATCCACACATATATATATATGAATCTCTAAGTGTTTATTTATTGAGATTGTATACTTATATGTATATACAGTTGATACGTACGTGTGTAATCTTGTATCATTATATAAATGTATGTACCTTTGCATATTCATTTGTGTGTAATCTTCATAGCCTGCGTATACGGCCTCTCTCAAAAGTATACATTTCTTCATATATACAGTCAATGCGGGGATTGTTTGTTAAGTGTGCACACAAGCCAACACATTCCCTGTGCAATGATGCATAGAAAAGCCCATTGAAAATGCTTTCACTTTCACTTTCATTTTCATTTTGCGCCTTCTCTTGCAGACATCGATTGTTGATGGAACGCATTAAAACGCACCAGCAAAAAAAGGAACCCCCCACAAAAAAAAGAATGAAAAGTAGATTGAAAGAAACTCTTTTGCGAAGTCAATGAAGAGTAACGCTCTCTTATACTGAAAATCAATTCGAGACAAGCGTTTGGTGAGATGAAAACAGCTTTGATGTTACTTGCAGTTCAGGCCACCCGTGAAATATATTCTGTTTAGTAATCATGTTGAAGTCTAATCACGATTCACTGTATAGCCTCACAGGGAAGAGAATTTAGTTTTAAAAGCCTTCTATGCCAGATTGATTTTTTTTCACTCAGAGCGATTAAAATAACTACTTGGATATAAAAAAGTGTTTGAAAAGTAGATCTATTATCTAAGTTTTTTTTGTCACAATTTATATTTCTTTATAACATGGACAAGTAATTATATATTCATAATCATAATGAAAATTTGACTGTTTATATGCGTGTGTTTCAAAATGTCAAGAAAACAAGTTGTAAAGTGAGGCAAAGGGGTACATACAGATAAATCAATGGTTACAGATCTAGAGATTATTTTGCTAAGCCAAAGATAATTATAACAAAGACAAGAAAGGAATAATAAAATCAATACGGAATCATCTGTGCACGTCTTCAGAATTAACAATAACTAAACACCCATGAACTTATTAGGTTCACATTGTAACAGTGCTCTATTGAAGTTCTATTTCGAAGGGATTCCAATTAACATTTCATCATTATCTCTATTATATCAAAAATTTGGATAGTTAAAAAAAAGTTAAGTGCATACACACATCCTTCAAAACATTTTCCTGGACTGGAAATTGTTTTATTCCCCAAGAACATTTCAAGTGTATTGCTCGAATAAAAACCTCGCCGGAATGTACCATTTTTGTTTAGTTAGTTACATATCATCATGAGAATTCAAGTAATATATATATATTTCTCTCAAGCTTTAGCCATTATCAGAAACTATTAATAATCAAGCACCCTGTCAGTGAGGCTTAAAATATGCTGATTGCATCCCCTGTAGAGAGATAAGACCCTCCTAAAAAGATGTCCTACTTATGACACTAAACTGCATGTAATATATCTAGAGATATGGAGAGTGTGGATTATCGCTTCATTGACATTACACGCAGGTAGTACTTTGAGCCCCATCTATGAGTCAAATGTTTAAAAAAATTATTCAAGTCCGATTGGACCGTGTGAAAATAATACTCTAAAGAAACAACTACACAAAAATGTAAATAAGAACTTCAATGAATGCGATTCCATAACTTCTCGGCATAAAATACCCTAGACAGGTTGACATACCGTTAAAATCAATCAATCAATAAATCAATGATAAAGTTTTGAAAATCATTTCTATGTTCATACAAAGGTTCCCAGTTATGTATTTTACATAATGCTAGTGAACTCTTAGAAGCGTCTTTTACATTTACTAAGTACTATAATATACGTGCGATTAGTCAACAGCTATACGTCGTCTACATTCCTCAGGAAATTCTGTAAGCAGGGAAATTAGATTCTACATAAATTTACGGAAACAAAAATGAGTTATTGTTTTAAATACTTGTCCTTATTTGTTCATTCAATACAAACAAAAAAGCAATTCTTGGCAAATAACTCACCGGCGATAAAAATGGATTTATTTCAAGAAACAAAAGCAAAGAAAATCATATTTTTATTCATGACAAACTATTAGATCTCGACCTAACACACATATTCGGGGGAAATATTTTTTAAAATGAAGTCTCGCAAGTTCAAAAAATAAATCTTTTAAGAAATGGTGCAGACTGGAAAAACTGTTACTGTGTAACGCCACAGTGAGCCATTGATTTGTTTGAATGATGCATTTAAAGAGAAAAGAAAACTTTCTGGGCAAGGAAGTCAACCTGTCATTTTGCTTTTTGACAACATCCATCGTTGAGGCACTGATAGAGTTGGAATAAAAAATTATTCAATATGTGACATATTATAAAGATCTATCACGGTCAGACTATCGTTTGTTTCTCTTTATGGGATACTTCGAAATTGTTTTTAGTAGTTCCACTAATTCTAAAAGAGTCCAGTCAGTTTGGGCTGTAGAATACACCGAACACATCTGAGCAGAGGGGTAAGACCCTACCACCAACAAGTGTCTTGGATATGATACTTAACTGCATCTAATGGTGGGCATCCAGTCCTGGAACTTCTAGGAATGTGGAGTACCCCTTTATTGACATTACTATCAGGTCCACTCTGATCTGGAGTGGAAGTACCAGTTAGAGTACAATCCATGAGTCAACTAAAACTGTTCAATCATTTATTATACTGGAAACCATTTAGCTGTGTACGACCAAATGATTAATATTAAAGTGAATTATCAATATTAGAAACTCATTAAAGTGTATGCAAATAGAACTGCTAGTTTTAACAATACTTATATATATATATATATATATATATATATATATATATATATAAGGAAAACAGATATGCAAACAAAAAACAATTACAGTTGGATGATTGGATGACGGCAAACAGAAGACTGTAAAAGATTAAAACTGTTATTTAGTCAACATTCATTTGCTCAGCCGTAACAGGCAGTTTCATGAAAAAACAAAAATCAAAAGCAAAAACAATAATCTACCTGGAGGTTGTGATGTTGTTTTGATTTTTCTATCGGAAAATGCATAAAACTCCCAGTAATGACTGAAAAATAGAAAGTCAGTTAAATAATTATACCCCCCCATATATATATATATATATATATATATATATATATATTACTGTTACACTCTGAAGAGTTGTTATAAATGAAACTGTTTGTAGATGACAATATATATGCTCCCCTCTTGGGGGTTGAGTACTCTAGCGACGGAAGTGATGGCTGCCACCCGCTTAATGCAAAGCTCTTCTAACGAATTGATCAATCTGGCATCCGATAGCGCAAAATGTAAACAAAAGTTAGATAATACAATATGCGTCATAATTCCCGAACTGATTTACGAGGTGCATACGATAAGTTTCCAGACTTTTTTCGTATGTGCACTTTTATTGATAGTACACACATGAAACTCTAGTCCCCTTCGAAGTAATTTCCTCCAGCTGTAATGCACTTGTACCGTTCCAACAACTTCTGGAAGGCCCCATGGAAGTCCTCTTGTGTCAGCGTGTCTATGACCTTCGTTATAGCCTCTTTCATCTCCTCAATTGTCTCGTAACGAGAGCCTCTGAGCTTAGGAAATAACCAAAAGTCACGGGGATCAAGGTCTGGACTATAGGGAGGCTGAGGAACTGTATTGATGCCCATCTTGGTCAAATAGTCTGAGACAAGGATGGAGTTGTGGACTAGTGGATTGTCCTGGTGGAAATGCCACTGACCCGATTTGAAGAGTGCTGGCCTCTTCCGACGGAATCTCTCCCTGAACTCACTTAAAACCTCAACATAGTAACCCTAACCCTAACCCTTTGGCCAATCAACTCTGGTCTATTGACTTCCTTACTCCTCCCACACCTTTTATCATCCCTCACAGACTCCCTGCCTTTGTTGAATCTCTTATGCCACTCAAAAACTGATGCTCGATTCTTGAAAGATGGTCCAAAACCAGTCTGAAGCATTTCATAGGTTTCTGTGGCATTTTTTCCAAGTTTAAAACAGAATTTCATTGCATATCGTTCTTCTCAAGTGTCAGATTGCATTTTTGAAAATAACCAGCGGTGACAATTAGGCTTTAGTAGGGTGTATTCCAATTGCTGTTGTAGCTGTTCATTTGAACTTGAAATCATAGAAATTGGTCAGTCATCTCATAAGAAGTATAGCAATAACATACTGAATGTTCAAGCGTCTATGACAATTTTAAATGCCCATACAAAAAAGTCTGGAAACTTATCGTATGCACCTCGTAGGTCCCGTAAATGGCTGAGCAGTAAGATACTAAGTCTAGCATAAAGTTAGACAGGTTTTGATTTCAGCTTGATGCGCCCTGTGTGTCTAGCCACACTGAAGAGTAGTGATACAACGAAACAGTCTGTGGATTACTATATATATATATATATATATACGCGTCTTTCTACGTGTGCGTACACTACAATCTTATAAGTCAATTAATGTTCGTATAAAAAAATTTACATAAATTTCCTGATAAGCCCATACTGTCATGTGTTTTATGTTGTTATTTAAATGTTAAGAATTTTTTTTATCTTCATTACAATCTCATGACGGTTTCAGGTACTATTCAATATTAGCAAAAAATATGAGCATAGGGTTTTTGTTATTTTATAAGTACAATGCGAATGAAAAATTATTCATAATTTCTTACATAACATTGATTGATTTTAATTGCATATCAACACGTCTAGGGCTATTTTATGCCAAAAGGTTATGGAATCGTGTTCATTGTATATTTATACTTACTTTTTTGAACAGTTGTTTCTTAAGAGTTTTTGCACTCGTTCCCATTGAATACGAAAAACTTTTATATATATATTTGACCAAGAGATGGGATCTTAACAGATACTACCTCACAGGGTTAGAGTAGACCTGGGAGTAATGGAATTGAAAGAGATGCTCCACCCCACCCACCCCTAAAAATATCCAGAACTGGAGCCTCATCATCAGATACAGTTTAGTGTCATACCAAGGACACTTCTTTTGCGGGAAGTGTTTGACTCTTCCGGTAGGAAATAATGTCAGTGAATTCTAAGCCTTGCTGACCGTGCTTTATTACTTAAAATGGAAACTAGAAATAATGAAGAAATTCTCAGATTATCAAATTTTAACTGAATAGTGACAAAGATCGCATCATCCTTAATGCTGTATGAAAAAAGAGATAAGGATATTAGTCCAAATTTCTAAAATAATGACATCTCATCTAAGAACTTCAGTCAACACAACTCCTTATAATCTTCAGTCAACACAACTCTTTATGAGTATCAAAAAACAATATGAGGAACAATAATCTTTATGGTTCTTTAAAAAACAGACTTGAGTCAGTGAACAAGAATTTAAATGCTTGTGAAGTGCAATTTTTAGAATCGTCTTTTTTTTCGGTGTTATTTTAGCATGAATGTACAGTAATCCCGTAAAGCTCTTGAAATTCCTGAACTAAAACATTTTAAATCAGCTTACAAAAAGAACCAGAATGAAAAAAAATGAACAAAGACATGACACCATGCTTATTTCAATATCCACTTATGAGAAAGATTCCTTAATATCACTAGAGTTGTCTCGCATCTGAGAATCTTTCAATTCAGATGTCGTATTTAGTTTCTCTTGATGCACCTCTTAACCTCTTCATGAAAGTTGGAATTATGAAGTACTCAGTGAGAACTGAAATCAGTAATTGTCTGCTAACCATTACACTATGCGATGAATCCACATTTTATTTCATGTGTTTATTATCGTAATTATTTGAGCGTAATACGCACTCACGCAGAATACACACTCATAACTTTGGAGTACGAAACTCTGGAAAAAAGAATTATCGTATATAATACGCGGTAACCATTTATTCTTGTATATAATACGCAGTAACTATTTAGAATTTGTGGAAGCAAAATTTGAATTTAGCGTTTGTTCAATTTTTTATCGGTTCGTGCTTATTAAAAATAAGAATTTATATCGTTACAGTTTATAATGTGTTGAAACACAAGATTAACATAGTATTTTGAGCAAGCACATTGACATGTTCACACAAAATTACAAGCTTACTGTAGAAATAACCTCACATTAAGAGAAACTAAATTATAAACAAACACACATTCAAGTGGATATCTATCTGTTATGGTGTTAAACATATTTGTTTGAACTTTAGATGTTACTTACTTTCCATCATCCCGTTCCGAATAGGGAGAGGCACATGGCCAGAAAAGTGTTAATTATATACTTCTCGTCTATATTACGCACTCCTAACTTTTGGGTTGAAAGATCTTGAAAAATAGTTCGTCTTATACACAAATAATTACAAAAAATAGATCTAATTTATTTAGTTTAATAGGTTTGTGAAAAGTTGCAATTGATATGATTTAAAATAGACGACTTTGCAGCTTAATTCGCTTAATGCTCATTTGCATAAATTTAGACTGACTAGAGGTCGAAAAGTAAGACGTGTAACCAATGAGGCAATTATGTATAAGTAAAGTTGGCGACTTTAGTCGAGGGTGACCCGAAGGCTCCCTTTTTTAATAGCTTTATCCTTTTTCCCAATCGACCATCCCGAAAGTTTCAAATTAAACAGAACTTGATACAGAAATGAATATCTCATTCAACAAAACTAAAAACTTATAATACTGAATGTTAAGCAAGGCGGTATCAAGTACCATTTTTTGAGTCTTTGGTATGACTCGACTTGTTTATTATAACACCCCTAACGAATTACGACCTGCTCGTGGTGTTATGGTCAGTCTATTAGGAAGTGGACTCAAATCATGAACCTGGCTGTCTGTATTTCACAGAACGCTAATATCTTTAGGAAAGGTATAAATCCAGCTATTCTCCCGCCATATATGGGTAGTAGAACAGACTAAGGTCTTTAACACTGTTATGGTAAATGGTCAAGGGGATGGAAATCTTTTATTTCAAACCAGTTTTAGATTTGGAGAGAGATGGGCTCCATTAGATATTCAAGATATCTAAAGTATGCTTCACGAGTAGTGCCCCAATGACCAAACCAAAAGCCACATGATAAAGATGAGTCTCTCTCACTCACTCTCTCTGTCTCTTTCCACTCGCTGATGGGATGTAATGGTCGTGTATTCACTGGAGTCAACAGCCCTCCGACCCGACGTGTTAAGTATCCTCTGAAACCAACACAAAAACTTGTTTTCCCAATCGACCATCCCGAAAGTTTCAAATTAAACAGAACTTGATACAGAAATGAATATCTCATTCAACAAAACTAAAAACTTATCGATTATTATTATTATTGATATTCTCCAAAAGAAAATAATATTTAGATATTGTAGTTCAATTGTATATTTCTTGTGGAAGACTTCAATACGAATTCATGCCTAAAAGGATTATTTCTCTGAACAAAGAATAAATGTTTCCAAAATCTTTTGAAATAAAACTTGAAATTGATTCCGTAAATTCCTATTTCCTATATATGTTCGTTTTGTGTACGTTAAGTTGTTTATTTTACCATATCGTTATACCTAACAGCGACTTTAAACCTAAAATCCACAACTGATTGAGAACATAAGGTATAAACCAAAACAGTCGATGTTAAGAAAGGTTTATGAAACCTAGTACTAACTCATCCACCTAAAACCAGTGAAAAACAAATTATTTCTTACCTCCTCACTCGTAATCTAAAAAACAAACTAATATATATCTCTTAACAGCTTGTGGAAGCCTATCCCTCTCCGGGTCTACAACTAGTTTGGATTCAGAGTTTTCTCCTCTTAGACCGGATGCCATAATTTT
Organism: Sepioteuthis lessoniana; assembly: GCA_963585895.1. Lineage (NCBI taxonomy): Eukaryota > Metazoa > Mollusca > Cephalopoda > Myopsida > Loliginidae > Sepioteuthis > Sepioteuthis lessoniana. The sequence goes on from OY757916.1 coordinate 51,502,156, forward strand.
CCCTAGAATACTATCAATATATTTGAACTCGGGTAACCAACTCCACTTCCTACAACGATAATCATTTCATATTCACCAACCCAACCCCTCCGTATGAGCAGAATGCGACACAAGGTCAATTTTTAAAGTGGACTCTAGTAGATTTGAATTCAGAGTTTTCCTTCTTGACCTGCTGTCATAATAAGGTTAAAGAGCCCATCTGCCCTACTATTTACCCATTGTTGGAAGGAAAATTGTTGATTGTATACCTTTCCCAAGGGTATTATTCTTGTGTGAAATGGAAAAGCCCCGAGCAGGATTTGAACTCGGGTAGCTACGACGATAACAGTTAAAAATAACGCCACATTTTTAGAGATGGAATAAAGATATCTTTTATATAAGAACATTCGTATATATACGAATACGAAGGGGGCCTCCTATCACGTGAAAACAGTTAAGATTTCACTTTCTGCGTTTATTTTGCTCTGAGTTGTTTTACATTTTCATTCGGAAAAGTAACTGCACGGACCAAATTTAAACTCTTTTCTAAAGATCAGTTAAAAAAAAAAGATTTACTAAGATACTATATGTTTTACAGACAACATGTAACTAACTGGGTTAGGGCTAAGATATTAGCTTTGTTTAAAGTTGGAACCCACGTGCGAAATATATATGCAAGAATCAAAATTACTATGTCTCTATGACTATGGTCACGAGATCGTCATGACCCCACTTGGGTGTAGTGAAGGAGATATTGCCTTGTGGTTGGAATCCCCCAAAGAGGTCACCATGTTCTTTTGCCGGCTCCAGCCAAAATGAAGAACATGGCCGAGGAAGAGGCATAGGCACGATATTCTTACGCCGAGGGACGCTTAGTGTAACAATTACCATTATAGGAAATGGAATCGGCGACCCGAGTTCAAATCTTGGACGAGATTGTTTGCGTTTCCCTTTTGGGTAAATTGTAATGTTGGTTGGATTCTTTAACCATGGTTAGGCAGTCAGTCTAGGAGAAGGAAAACTGTGGATTCAAACCAGCTTTACTCTTTTAAAAAATTGACCTTGTGTCACATCCTGCTCATGGCGGAGGGTTTCAGTACATATTCTGTAACCAGCCGGGAGGTTGGGAACCTGGTTAATATTTAATTACCTTTAATCAGGGGGAGTTTTGGCCAGTGATCAGTTTCACATGGGGCTCATAATCCAGTTTCCACAGCTTCTTTCGTTAACAGTGGACTACTACAACCCAATTTTTACTGCAATAGGAGAGGTGCTGCAGCGGTGTTTTAATCACCGTGATCAGTTTTGTGCCGTATTTTATCAGCGTAATCTAAAAACGGAAGCAGATTAATAGTCTATTAAGTTCAATGAAACTGATCGTAAATATATTTAAATTGTTACATAAAGATATTTTTATTCGATCTCCAAAAATGTAACATTATTTTACGAACAGTTATACAAACCGGATATCTTTAATTGCAACTGTCATTGTATATTGTGTTTTACTGCAAGCAGAAAAATGCATTAATCTTAATTCCCATCCTTGCAGACGTACAGTGGATCTTACAAAGTTGACATCAGCAGGTGTCGGTACCAGCCGAGTTATGTCCCCTTGATGTCGATCCAGGTGGCACCACTGACAGCTGTTTTGATATCTCGCACTTTGACAACGACTGGGGTGAACAGAAGAAGTAAAGGGCGTTTGAAGTCTGGAAGGCCACAGGCATTTGTCGCTGTGTTACACTTCAAACAGACATGAGAGACACTGCTGCATTTGATGTTGCTGTGAAGATATTTCAAAGGTAGCAGCTCAACGTTTGTACTTCGTTAACGTAAGATTTTGATCGAGTGACAGGAAAGTTTATTAGAGAAAAGACGCAACAAAAATGTCCTGATTAGATTTCAATGCCAAAATTTAAAATAATTCAACCTCTATCTACGACAATGAATCTATATTATAATGATCTGATTTTTATATGTTTATTACTATTACACAGCAAAAATTATAGCGAGTGTTTTGTTAGCATATATACCGCCGAAGCTAGTACCCGAGAGTTTGTTAGCGCGTTAAAATATTTTTGAGAGAATAAAGCAATTTTTAGTCCAATTTGCAGCATAATAACAAAAGTGTGTGTGCGCGTGCACGCGCGCGTGTGTGTGTGGGAGGGGATACTTTTACAGCGTTCATACTGATCATTATAATTTCTTAAGAGAGATGGGCATTGAATATTAATTATAGAGTACATCCTCTGATTCATTTTCTAAAATTGATACTAAAGTATAAATTCAAGAAATATGATGAATTTATGAAGCATAGAAGTCGTTGGAATCGGCCTTTAATCAAAATTGATTATGATAATAATGATATGTGTAAGAGATTAAGATTTGACCAAACTGAAAAATAATATGATTAAATCGGAATCTGTACAAGAAAATGATACTTCTAAAATTGTCTGGGTCTTTTATATACAAACGGATGACTCAATGCAAGAACTTGTCAACGAGTAGTTTTTTTTTTCCGCGGACTGAATGAAAATAAAAGAAAACAAAAATATAAATAAATACCAGGATTTTACAAGACATTTGAAAAATCAGGGGAACATGAAGGTGACAGTGATACGAATTGTGGTCGGTGCCCTTGGAACGGTTCCTGAAGGCGTGGAAAATAGACTAAGGGAACTGGAGATCAGGAGAAGAATTGAAACCATCTAGACGACATCACTGTTAAAATCGGAATGAATACTTCGAACAGTTCCGGAGGTTTGAGGAGAATTCCTGTCATTTAGACTTCAATAGAAAACCATTTGTTAAAACTGGTGTGAAAAACTTACATTGAGTGAAAATAATAATCACAAATTCAAATTGAAAGAAATTGAAAAGTTGGACAAATATCGAAGTTTTTTAAAAGTTTATATAAAACTGTACATAAAAGTTTATTTCTTTATAAAAGAAGTAAACCGTTGTTGTGCGCTTAATTACTAGAAAAACTGAAACAATCTCGAAAACCATTACACAATAATCAAAATAATAAGAAATCTGCAAAATATCTCTGTAGACGAAAGTATTACTAAAATCAGAATGAATACTGAACTAAATGCTGCATAATCGACAAAACTTGCAACCACTTGATTCCTAAGATAATTTTTGTTTGGTTGGGTTTTAGGACATATTAGCCATTTCAGGTTATTTAATGCCAAATCCTGTTTCAACAAATATATCAAATATATATGAGTTGTTAACACATTTTGTTGATAGATTTTCAAACGAGCCTGAGCTCATTATTTTGCCCTTGGATAAATGGTTATAAGAATTGTTATGTATCACTAACAATTCAATTAAATCTTAGTAACTTGTTTACACACAATTAAATGATCAAACAGTTCTATTTCAAACAATTAAGTCTTTTGTTTGCACACAGTTTAAATGTAAAACAGTTCTATTTGACCCATAGATTGGACCCTATTAGGTGCTACCACTCCGAGCCAGAGTGGACCTGGAAGTAATGACAATGAAGGGGTACTCCTCAATTCCCAAACCATTACTGGATCCTCACCACCGTAAGATTCGTGTGAAGATTGAATGTGTATTTACTATAATAGAACTGCTATTTACAATTGGTGTTAAAAGTTCAACTGTGCGAGCTAATATATTGAATATGAAGATGGCAGTCATACCAATAGGAGTCAATGTAGACGTTTAAAAAATTTCGTAAAAAGGCTCGAAGAATAATGTTGATGAAGAATAATTAGAATACTATTCAGAAAACAGAATTATTATATTTAAATTCTTTCTTGAAATATTTTCATTATTAATTTTTGGCATGTTTTACATTTGGCTCATTTCACAATTTTCTCGGTCGAATATTTCCACGACTATTTAAGTGATACAAAGTAAGAATGAAGTAGTTTACGACGAAACGCATATCTTGCAATACAGGAACTTGTTTTCACTACGTACTACAAGTTTTGGTAACCAGCGTCCGCACGTGGCCTGTATTCATGATACCCTTTCCCAAACGAGACTTAGTTTATCATGAGCTACAGGTGTTTTTCATGGGCCTAAGTTAATTTTCGAGGACAACCTTGAATATTTTAAAAGTGCAAAAGTTCAATTTTATTAGATCATTTCTTTAAAGAAAATATGTTCGAAAATTTTCTCCAAAATTTTTTGTAAACAATAGCAAAAAAAACAAAAATCATGACGAAATCACATCTTAAGCGCTTCCATCAGTTTACAAACTTGTTACTCACTAAAAGAATTGAAAAAAAGAGAATAAACAACAAATAAACAAACAAACATAGTTCAATTCTATTTGCTTAAAATCCAGCTCGTAGGATGAGTTTCCAACTAGTATATGTAAAAATACAAACTAATTTTAAGTTGTTTGCTTAATTCTTTTCATTTTTATATTCAATAATCAATTAAAGTACGAGATTTACATTAAGAGTTATCAATTAGTTGAAATGTTTTCTGCGTTTAAAATGAGAAAATCACTTTTACCTCATTAAAGTCACACACACACACACACACGTATAAATGCCTCCCCATATTATACTTATAACAATAATGTAGTTTCTTACACTAATAAATAAAGAGTCTTCAATATTAATGATAAAGCATTTATATCTAAGCTAGGATAGCGTAGAGATAATCAACGAAGCTTGGTAACTGTCATCTTCTCAAGGATAAACTGACTGTTAACAAGCTCCGTTAACTCTATATATATGAGAAAAAAGAAAGTAACGGAAATCATTAAGGAAAGTAAGGAAAATACATGAACTAGGGGGGTATGTTCATGAATAAAGACTAATGATACTACGGTATACTTCTTCTGATTGCATAGGCAAGAAAACGATAGTCACCAAACACCGTTGATTTTGAATCTACGCTATTTCAACTTATATATATATATATATATATATATATATATATATATATATATATATGAAGGTCGTTAAAAAGTTCAAAGCCCAACAAAGATATTAGATTTATCGTAAACCTCTGACCTTTGTATGGGCTTCACCTGCATAGAAATTAGGACAGAAATCTGAATTAGTTTTAATTGTTTTATAAGAAGTGGCAGTGTATTACCACAGCAAAAAGATTCAGAGATAGCTCTTTTTTCTGTTTTTTAAAGGACTGTATAAACATTGTATCAAATAATAATAGATATAATATCTCCACCGAAAAGATTTTTCTTTATCAAAAAATGTGATAAAATATATAAAAAAAAACATTTTAATCAAAAAATCATTTTGATTAGAAAAGCGCATTTTTTTCAAATACCATTCTCGCCGGAAGTAATACAAAAACAACCAAATTATTTTTTCGCTAACATCTGATGATAGTCATAATGACCAGAAATAAATTTGTAATGACACCAAAGAAGTGAATTTTTTTATTTTTATTTTTATATAAAATTTTTTCGGCTCTGCTCGTTGAGTTTTGATCTATTCTTAATCCCAAATCAATTATACGTCGATAACCGTTGGCATTGAGCACTCAAATTGGATACTTCTACCTCTTGTATTTTCTCCTCGGATTATTGATAAGTTGGCGAACTTTGTCGAGGGGGATCCGAAGGCATCCTTTTCAATAGTTACTACACCGATGCACAGGGGAAGGCAATACTCCATTCCCTTGATTGCTCCACTTTACCCTTGATCCCTAATTGCTGAGTTATATATATATATATATACGAGGTTCATTAAATAAGTTTCCAGACTTTTTTCGTATGTGCACTTTTATTGATAGTACACACATGAAACTCTATTCCTCTTTGAAGTAATCTCCTCCGGCTGCAATGCACTTGTTGTACCGTTCCAACAACTTCTTGAAGGCCCCATGGAAGTCCTCTTGTATCAGCGTGTCAATGACCTTCTTCACAGCCTCTTTCTTCACCTCAATTCTCTCATAACGACGACAGCCTCTGAGCTTAGGAAATAACCAAAAGTCACAGAGAGCAAGGTCTGGACTATAGGGAGGCTGAGGAACTGTCTTGATGCCCATCTTGGTCAAATAGTCTGTGACAAGGATGGAGTTGTGGACTGGTGTATTGTCCTAGTGCAAATGCCACTGACCCGATTTGAAGAGTGCTGGCTGCTTCCGACGCAATCTCTTCTTGAACTCCCTAAAATATCAACATAGTAACCCTAACCCTAACCCTTTGGCCAATCAACTCTGGTCTATTGACTTCCTTACTCCTCCTACACCGCTCATCATCACTCACAGACTCCCTGCCTTTGTTGAATCTCTTATGCCACTCAAAAACTGATGCTCGATTCCTGCAAGATACTCCAAAAGTAATCTGAAGCATTCCATACGTTTCAGTGGCATTTTTTCAAAGTTTAAAACAGAATTTTATTGCATATCGTTCTTCTAAAGTTTCAGATTGCATTTTTGAAATTCACCAGCTGTGACAATTAGGCTTTAGTAGGGTGTATTCCAATTGCTGCTGTAGTTGTTCATTTGATCCTGAAATCATAGAAATTGGTCAGTCATCTCATAAGGTTTATAGCAATAACATACTGAATTTTCAAGAGTCTACGACAATTTTAAATGCATGTACGAAAAAAGCCTGGAAACTTATATGCACCACGTACAACGTATATATATATATATATATATATATATATATATATATATATATATATATATAAGTCAAGTGTTCGTCAATGGCCCAATATATATATATATATATATATATATATATATATATACAACTCAGTAATCTATTGTCTATTAATTATTTACGAGCTAATTTCGAAGATGACCGTACATTCAATTCGAGAGCATTTTCTTATTTTAAGTATAAGTTTAGTAAAATAAAGCTAAGTTTACATTTCAGCTAGTTTAATAAATTTGATGAAGCGTATTTGAGGATTTTGTACAAAGTAATAAGATTTACTCTGTCCGCTCGTTTAATCAATTCTAATTTGACAAAATATCCATCAAAGAGAATGTGCCAATCTATCGCCTATTTGGCTCACTGCTTTTGATAACATTGCGTTCTTTGTCCAATACAACGTTTGTGTCAGTCGGATCAAAGAACAATAGGAGAGAAAAAGAATGACACCAAAGAATAATAGAATTCACTAAGTAATGGAATGAATAGATAATAGAACGCTAGAAAACCAGAATACTACTGTGACGTAAATGATCCACACGACGCTCTGTTCCTTTCATAAGCAGCGGCTGTTGACGCTCATAAATTTAATATAACAGTTTGCATCTGATTGAAGCTATTACTGCCTCTATTTTGCTTGTCTTCAAGGACTGTGTGTAAATATTGATGAAGATAAAAGAACAGGTTTGAGCAATGATCAGATTTATTTATTAAATGGGAATGACTGCATCGTTTCACTGTTCATTTTTAGCAAACAATTGCTGAGCGAGACGTCTCTAATGGTAATCTATATAACAGAGCAGGGAGGGCCTATTGTGATGTAGGAGATAGCAGTCTCATTTAGAAGACTAATTCAGTATGGAGCTGAGTTCGATCTTCGAAGAAACTCTATTTTATTGCCTTGTGCCTGACGAGATTTATTCAATAACTATATAACAAGACATGAGCGTCTTGCTTAGGGTTCAGATGATCAGAATTTGAGTGATTGATTTCAACGGCCTGTCAATTTGTACAGGGTTATTTTATACGTAGAAGTTAGGGAATCGTGTTCATTTTAAATTGAAATTTACATTTTTCTTTTTTAGTCGTTTCTTAAGAGTCTTTCAACCAGTAATTTAATGATTTAAAAAGTCTACTTTCGGGTCTAAATAGTTGCATTGTTAGAGTTTGGTTAAAAGCTAAGATTCCTACAGAGTTTTTTTGGGGGGGCAGAATAGATAACCTCACTCCTAGAAACTGTCATAACACAATCTTTACTTGTTACATCCCAAAACTAAGACAAATCAATTGACCTGTCTTCTATTTAAGTTAGGTACGTATCCACCACTCCATGATGGCAAAAGTTAAATCTTTCATTGATTGATTTTAACAGCATGTCAGCCCTTCTAAAGTTATCTTATGCCTAGAGGTTAGGGAATTGCGTTCATTACTCATTCATACATATATTTTTTGTGTTGTTGTTTCTTAAGATTCATTGATTGATTTTAACGACATGTCAACCCATCTAGGATTATTCTAAACTTCTAGTTTAGGGAATTACGTTTATTGTACGTTTATATCAACATTTTTATATAGTTTTTTCTAAAGAGTTTTTTTCGTGGGACACGGTTATATATCAAGTTTTCCTATCGAATACAAATGATTTTCGCATAATTTTGTGGTTTTAAGCTGTTATTTACATTTAATAAAAATCATTTACTTGCACGCAATTGTATGGTTTCAAGTAAATAATAATATTAGTCCTTAGTAAACAATTATAGTTTCAAATAATCATTTCTAATACACATGCTTTACTGTTATATGGCATCAAGTATTCCTATCTAATATGAATAATTTTTAAACAAATCTATTCAACGCATAATGTACTTTCACTTCGAGTCAAAGTAAATTTGGGAGTTATAGCAATGAAGGGCTACATCATAGACTCCAGAGCACCAGAACTGGAGCCTCATCCTCAGATGCAGTTTAGTGTTATACCCCAGGACACTCCTTTTAGTATTGAGAGGACACCGTCAATTCTAATCTTCACTGACAAGTTGTGAAAAGAACAGTGTCAATTCCCGCTGTCCGATATATTTTAAGAAGAGCATTGCTTACAGAGCTAGAGTATTTGGAGCATGAATTATTCGGAAGGACCCCTGGAATATACTTTGTTTTCAGTCTTTTTGTGGTGATGGTTGTGGGAGAGGCAAGCAAAGAACTTCTTTAATGTTTCTTTACGCTTGAATTCTATTTAATGTTTTATGTTATTTTTTTCACGTACAGAAATAACTTCTATTGAGAAAGATAAGGCTTTATGTAAAACAACTATGAAAACATAAGTTACATAGCGGTTTTGGAGCACAAGAAAGAAAAGGTGTTTAAATATTAAAATAGCTTTTGAAGTTGTTACAAGCCATGCAGTTAAAATTTGAGATCATTTGAGCGACAATTAGTCAAGTTATTACATTAGGAAATTATATTGATTTTTATGAAATACCTAATACATCTCAAAGGATATCAAATTTTTTGAAACTCCCAATATTCTTAAGTAAATAAGTATAGTAATTACAAACAGATTTTTAAATAATTTTCCAGTTTGAAATATCAAAAGGTTTTAATCTCTGTTTTTCTTATGATGTTTACATCGACAATTTCCGTTTTCATTTAAAAATAGTATCTGATAAATTTCTGTAAATGAAACATATACGATTCAATTGTTGATTTCAACGATTTCAATTTTTCAGTCATATGAGTGTGTGTGTGTGTGTGTGTGTGTGTGTGTGTGTGTGTGTGTGTGTGTGTGTGTGTGCGTGCGTGTTTGATTATCATAACCACACACACACACACACACACACACACATATATATATATATATATATATATATATATATATATATATATTGTGAATCGTGTTGTGATTGTCTGTGCCTAAAGCAAAATTTATAAACAAATGAAAAAGAAATAAAAATAGTGTCACATTGAAGGGAAACGGTTTTTTTTTTGATAAAGTCAGTGAGAATGCAAACTCTTTGCTAAACTTCAATCACTTTGACGCCATTTGCAAGAATTCATTAACAAAATGAGATAACACCGAAAAAGCGACCCAACTGGGTATTTGTATTTTTTTCATCAATGTGTCTTTCTCTTTCAATCTGTTGTGTTTTCCTTGTGGACATTTTTTTTAATAATCGACGAACACCACCTCCCGTGCAGATCGTCACTTCAGTGTACAACAAAGAAATTGGGTAAAATAAATAAAATGAAAGAAAATAGATAAAAACAAAAGAACAAAAGAACAAAAACAAATAACTCTGCTTGGAAAGAGGCGCATGAAAGTACTGGTTTTAATGAGAAAAGTTGTTGGCTTATCTTCCAATCATTGCGCGGAGTTGATTAAAAAAGAATAAGGAAATTGAATGCCGATATTTCATTTAAGTAACGAGGGAGAGGGAGCCGCCATTTGAAGCAATTTTTCTGTCACCATAGCTATTTGTTAGCACATCGATAATACGATCGCCTTGATTCTCTGTCAAAATACATACAGACATGGAACAATTAAAAGAACACAGATATGGACCAATATATAGCATACAGATATGGATCAATAAAAAGCATACAGATATGGAGCAATATTCACCAAGATTAATTGAATCTGATCGTGTAGTGATATGGCCTACATTATTCGTCATTCTCGCAGAACCCCATGGATCTGCGCTAGTATTTCGGCACCGGCCAGGGCAGAGTTATATGAAAGACTGTAATATTCCCATGTAGCAGGTTTCCCCACTGCAAAAAATGGATGTTGTCCAAGGGAAGGGTGAGATGTCACAACCCTTCCGCTACGAGCAGAATGTGACGCAAGGTCAATTTTTAAGCTGCTTTGAATTCACAGTTTTCCTGTGTTTTGAGATTACACCAAAAAAGCGGCTTGCATTTGTATTTTTTTCATCAATATGTCTTTCTCTTTCAATCTGTTGTGTTTTCCTTGTGGTTGCTACAGAGCTCAGTCTGCCCTACTATTTAGTTGGGAGGAGAAGGTACAAACGTAAAGTGAAACACAATCAACTCCGTCCAGGATTTGAACTCGAGTCACTGATTTCATTTTTTTCGACGATAACTTTTGCATTAAGTGGACCTCCTTAAACACATCACTGTTAAAGTTGTCAAAACAAGAGGGAATACAACGTTGGACTGTCTTAAGGACATTAGCTCTTGGTTTTTGCAACTCTGTCCTGGCAAATTGCTTTAGCAGATGTAGTACAAGTTTGCAAGAATGGGGTACCCAATAAGAATCGAACTCACTCGTGAAGGTTTGCTAGTCTAGCTTGCTAATAATTACACTACCCGAGGTGCCCGGGCACACCGATATAGTATTTAAATTTTGCCTTCATCTAAACCGATTTCTCACACCGAGGCTAGAGAGCCAAATCTATCCACTTTTTACCCCTTACAGGTTAGGGAAGAAGGCATTAACAAATAGGCTCATCCAGAATTTGAACTTTGCCTGCCGAGTTTATTTTTTACAACAATAATAAATACGCTAAGCACAACTTCACTGCCTACAGTAAAGCTAGAACTACAAATGATTGGCAATACCAACTTGTTCGTCGGCACTTCACACGTTCTGCTGTAAACATCCATCAGTATTAGCTATACTTACCGAAGTCTTATCCAAAGCCAAAACAATGAGATGTCCAATGAGGTACCAGCTCACTACTCTAGGATTGACTTGTGATAACACCGAGCGAATCAGCACAATGATAGGTATTTACTAAGCGTAGTATACTTTGACACAAAGCGGAAATAGTGAGACATTTGTAAAACCGGTCATTCCACCCACGATGCAATATTTTGATTAAATTTGTTTTGTTCAATCCATTAAAAGTAGGGGCGTACCCCCGCCAAAAAAAAAAAAAACAACAAAAAAAAACAAAAAACAAAACAAAAAAAAAAAACAAGCAAAAAACCCCCCTGAAATATTTAGCGGGAAATTAAGAAATATATCTAAAACATAAAAACGTAAAAATGCCACTCATAATATTTTTTTATGTGAAAGAAACAATCTCAAATTTATGATCTACAAAAAGGAAAACCTACTTTTATTTATTGTAACGGAAACTATTGATCAGTTTTATTTTGTCTTGTTTACATTGTTTCGGCAATTTATTGACTCATTATCTATGGAAATCAAAAGCGTAATAATTATTTGTGCTTCTTGAGCCTTATTTTTAAGTTTTATATCACAATTGTTGTTATTAAGCTTTGGTTAATCTGGCACATAGAACTCTCGTTGCTTACAGTACTCTGTTTCTTAGTGAGCAACCACAGAATATACTGAACAGACGTATTGTTGCTCCAGGGAAGTCATGAGGACGTAGTAGTTAACGTTTGGACTACGAGTAAGCGAGTTCGATCTCCAGTCAAACTATCAAGTTCCCTTTTGGACAAAAACCCTTTGGAAAAAATTTGTGGACCCCCTTATTCCTCCAGCTATGGGTTAAATAGTAGTACTACTGTTCTTCTACAACGATTGGCATTAAATAACTCATGAAGGTTGTTATACCATAAAATAGAGAAACTAACTAAACCAGTGTTGCTTCGTTGATCTGACAGAACCAGCTGCTTTCAGCCTGGCTTGATCGTTGATCTAATCTCGTTAAACTGTTGGTGCTAAACTCATGTTATTTTTAGACATAGTGTTCTCTGCTCGCAGTCTGTGTTCTATTTGATGAAACTATCAAGTTCGATTCTATAATATATCTATAAACTATAAATTATTACTTACTTTACAACTGTCTCGTCGATATCCATTAATCAAACTCTAAGTCTGATAAAAACTTCTTCAGTATCGTCCATACGTAAGTACACCCCATATGTAAAAGCTATTGCAGAATAGGGCAAGTAGATGGAATGTAGTGGCTAACGCGCGGGACTGCGACTTCAGAGTAAGCGAGTTCGAACTTCAGTCAAGCTTTTACGTTCACTTTCGAACTAATACTCTTGGAAAAGGCATGAACCCCCTTACCTACGTCACAGCTGGGGGTTGAATAGTATCACTACTGTTCTTCAACAAGGATAGCTTTAGAATGAAATAACCCGGGAAGGATGATGAACCATTAAACAAATAAACCAAACCAAACTGAAGTCATTGAACAATATAGTTTCAATCCCTTTGTATCCAGGGGTTGAAAATTCATCCCAATGTCAGAATCTTTTTTATCTTTATACTTTCTCGATTAATTAGTCTAAATAAATCTGACTTACTATATTTCACGTAAATCGTAAACTTGCGTTTTCAAGTCTAGTTGTTTAAGTGTTATTTTATTATATAAATTGTTCAGCTGTGAAAACGTCAAAATTTAGATTTTTGATAATAAAAATAGAAAAAAAAAATCTGTCCCGATACTTTTTGATCACTATCTTGTATCGACAAGGTAGAACTTGGAGATGAAAGAAAGTTTGATTACTCAGAACAGGAAATAACCTCCTCAACCCAAATAAGATTAGGATTAACTTTAAACCTGACCCTGTGCAATTACAGATAATAAACTTTAGAAATAATGTATTTAAAGTTACAGATAAAGAAAAAGTATCAAAATATCTTTATTAATTTTCAAATTCTTATCGCATTGAATCAATCTGGTGATTTTTACTAATTAATCTTTGCTATCGTTAGTAATTTAGAGAAAAGACATTATCATCTTAAGATGGTTGGGTGATTGTTGATTTATGGCATATCAACTCTGTGGGTTATTTAAAATCAAATCCTGTTCATATATATATATATATGTATATACTCGAAGTCATTCTAAACAAGACCAGTTGTTCACTAGGGGTAAAAAGTTTTGTTTATTTGTTGAATGACATATCAAACTTTATGGGTTATTCAATGCCAAAGCCACATTGTAGAATAGAATTAGCGCATGGAACCCCCTTATACCTCAGCTATAGGTTAAATAATCCATAGCTTGTGGGATAAGAAGAGTGGGTCTTACCTTTCCTTAGAGTATTAGTTTGGAAGTGAACGTAATAGCGCGACTGAAGTTCGAACTCACTTATCCTGATGTCACAGTACAGCGCGTTAGCCACTACAGCACGGAGATTCCTCCTAAATTAAGTATAGGTACTTGAAGTTACAAATTGTTACTATTAGTTACTTGAAACCACGCTCGGCATTCTAGATAGAGGGTGTGTTGGACATTTGTTGGGACGCACTTGACGGATAAGTCAAAGTTCATTACAGATGAAACAAGCGTGGGAACACGTGGGATTTGAAAGATTTAAGCTAATTTTTGAAAAATGTCACTTGGGACCGACACTCGAAGAAAAACAGTTCTGATTTAGGTGAAACTACTCCTTCCCTATAGAGTAGGGTGCAACGGTTTATAAATGAAAGGATGTCGGCTTTTCTTCCTCGATTAGTAAAACTACATCACGTCTTCCTTTAGAGACCGAGACATCACGCAAAAAAAACCAAAGAAACGCATTTTTTGTGACCAACGTGTCTTTCGTTCCTTCTTGCTATCATGATCGAGTTACACCCAATTATACTATGCATTTAACAATGCTTGTAGTGTGGCCACGGGCCTCAAATGAATATTGGTTGTATGGTTAATGGCAGACTGTTATCATGGTGAAACTATTTCTCAGCTGCAGAAGGAAACACACAAAAATACTACTCAAATTTATCAGTGTTAGGAACTTTTGTTGCTTTATCCTGTTCAATCTGCAGTGGAAAAAATGGACGTTAGATTCTTCGTTCTTCTCGGATCTTTAATTCCTTGATCTGTGTTCACTGAAATAGAAACAGAGACCGAATTGAAAGATTTCATGATATATATACTAGGGTTCACAGAACACCCTCACCCTTTTACTCCTTTCTCCACGTGTAGGTGACAAGTTCAGTTCCACATCACCATTTGGTGGCCTGGTCCCGGAGGACTTGATCAAACGTATCAAATCTAAATTTCTGAGATGAAGGTTGATCATTTTTATCATTTAGTATATTCGGACCATTGTATTCATCTTTATTGTTATATTCGCAATGTTTCAACCGATACGACCTTCGGCTTTCGTCAAGTGTTTCATGTTGAGTCTTCACGGAACTTCGAACCAAACCCTTTATTTAATCAATGGGGGTAGATTGTTTTCGTTCCGTTAATCATAACTGGGTACAAGTGTTAAGCTATCGTAAGTATTCCTTGTAATATACCTATAGCCAGGATTGAACCTGCAACTTCTAGATGATTTCATTTAGAAGATTTTTAACCAAATGCCTCTGTGCATTACGCCATTCATCCTGCTGGACAAGCGTATCATATTACCAATAGTGCAGGGGAAGAAAGATTCCACACGTCTTTCCTTCAGTTGCTGGCTTCTTTTGATAATCCTGTGCTTATATTGCTACTTGGTGCCCATACGTTTTCGAGTGATCAAGTAACTGAAAAGAATGTGATTATAAAATTTTCCTTGGGGTCTTTTTTCGTTCAAATCAATGGCTTAACAACTTCGGATTTGTTCTTGACCCTTTTTTTTTCACTGACTTTCCTTACTGACTTTTTGTATAATATAAAAGTCAACCCGTTTTCTACTGTTATCTGTTTGTACTCTTTAAAACAACAGGTCAAAATTTAGAGAATTTGCTTTTTAAAAAATCCATTTTAAGACAACTCAAAAGAATCTAGATCCATTGATGATCCTCTAATTCGCCGTTGTTTCCCCCCCAGATCCACCTTTTTATATTTGTGTACAGAAAACTAACGTATTGTCACTTGTGGAGAGATTTGGAGTTCAGTGCTATCACACTGTTGTAAATGAAACAGGCTGGCGTAAATGTACACAGGTTGATGAACGGATATGAGAGAAGAGATTATACGAAATTCGGTAAGAGATCAGTGTCAGCTATCATCAGAGATAATAAGTAAAGGAAATAGATCTTACAGTTTCCGTTTCTGGTTTGTACTAATCATAACAATTATACGAATCAGCAAACTAAGGCGTCTGACTTCTATTACACGGCTAATTTGTTTGATTATATTCATACAACTTACAGCAGAATACCAAAAGTGCTACCGAAGACAAGTTTACAAATTCACGTTAATATGCAATCATGATATTTAAGCTTTACAAGGAAAAATTCTTACACAAGTGCTGAAAATAATTCTCAAAAAAACAATTGTGTTGATTTAGAATTTTATTTTGAGGAGTTATTTCACAAAGATAGCGAAGATTATTCAAGTAGGTATAATTGGACTTGTTATTTGTTTCAAACTTCTGTGGGCGTTTTATATGAATAGGAAAAATGAAATAAAATGTATTTATATTACAAACGTTGCGGTGGACGTTCGTATTAACTGTTTGCGATCGTTTTCTGTTTGGCACTACTGGTGACTCTGTCTTTGCATATGTCATCCGGGGGAGTCCTTCTAGCGTTGTGCTTAACGAGCTAGACTGTGACATCGTAATGAGCGAGTTCAAACTCCAGTTGCGCTATCACGTTCACTTTCGGACTAATACTCTTGCAAAACTATAAACCCTTTATTCCTTCAGCTATCTATTAAATAGCACCCACAACTGCCTTTCTACCAGGATGGCTCTGGCATTAAATAATCCACAAAGATTGATATGCCATTAAATAAAGAAACCAAACCAAACCAGACCATATGGCACCCGCCAGTCACGTAATACTCCGTGGATCTGTGCCTCTATGTTGACAGAGGCCTCGGCAAGGTTGTATAAAAAACCGGCAGTTGCCCATGGTGCAGATCTCCAATTTTTCCGACAATGATGACGTCTATAAGAAGGGTAAAGTGCTATTCAACTTGACACTTGTGTCACTACGGGAATTTGCGAAAACTATGTTGAAGACAAGGTCAAATTGCCTTAGGAATTCCTGCTTTGGGGTTTTCCACATTCTTGCTGCAAATTACCTTGTCGTAGATCGGTTATTGTTATCAAGGCTGAAATGCCAAACTTACTCTATATCTATAGTTGGTTGGTTTGGTTTCTTTATTTAATGGCATATCAACCTTTGTAGGGTATTTTATGCCAAAGCCATTCAACTAGAAGAACAGTAGTGGTACTATTTAACCCATAGCTGGAAGGATAAGGGGGTTCATACCTTTCCGAAAGTGAACATAATAGCGCGACTGGAGTACAAACTCGCTTACTACGATTCCGCAGTCCATCGCTTTAACCATTACACCACGAGGACACCCCCTGGGGTTTAGAGATGGATCCATACCTTTTGCTGGGGTATTAGCGTGAGGTATCTCACAGATGACTCCCAACATTGGTCTGAGATAAGTTATAATAAGTCATCAATAAAAACAGCCAGCTACTTTATTCTAGACTTCTTGACTTTGTTTCTTTTCTTTCATGAACCTGACTCAACGAGCACCGACAGCCATTTTGCTTTTAAAGGGAAAGACGTTGAGACTGTATTAGCTGTAAAACTTGGTATCACAGTATCACATATGTCAATATATCTAATTAGAGAAAGAGACGCCCAAGTAATGAATGCTTTGCTGTTTTGTAAAATAACAAAGAATCTTAATAAATAAGAATTACTTCATATGAATAAAATCGAATGTAATTTTTTGTCATTGGAAAATATTATGTTAAAATTTTGTTGGCATTAAGCAATTCGTAATAACGATTATCAAATTACACGAAATGTTAGAGACCCTACTTACTAAATAAACAAACTCTTTATTTACAAGATCACAATTAACAGTATTCCTAGGTATGTCTGTTTTATTCAATATTTAATATTTAAAGAAAATATAAAGCTACTCTTTGGAGACTTTAAAAATGTTTAACTTGCTACTTAGTTGCGCCAAAAAATAGCCTATAACAGCGAAAAACATAAATAAAACAGAAGTAAATTTAGCAATAACAATGGTTGCCGATGCTTTGTTTAAAAATCAACAAAAGTTCTTATTAATACAATTAATAGAAAAGCAATAACTGTGAATATTGCACCGAGGTTCGGAAGAAGAAGGAATGATTTGAAAGGTTTGAGTTGAGCTTCTGCAAAATAACGGTACTTCGTAGCAGATTTAGTGAAGCTGCTGCTACTGCTGGTGCGTTCATTTAGAATATTCTGATGTTAGGTGGGTGTAGGGAAACAATTTTAAGTTGAACCGAGAGTTTATCCATAATTATTGTATCCGACTTATTCCTCGTTATTGAAACGCTACCGAGTATATCACGATATAAAAAAAGCACTTGGGTAAGTCAAAAGTTTTGCAATATTTTGGTAATGGGAGGCACAATTCGGCAGCTCCCGATGCTTTTGAGGAAGTCGTGAAGATGAACCACTCAGACCTGTGAGATGCCTAGCTCACCTGATACTCTCCGAATGCTAATCACTGAATTTGCTTCAATCGTTTGGAGCATGGCCTCGAAATCCACGGTTGTAGGTCTACCTGACCTTGCCTGATCTTCAAGGTTCCTGTCACTCAAGCGAAATTTCTTCAACCATCTGTTGACAGTTCTTTGATCAACTGGGCTTTCATCTTTAACACGATAATTGTTTTTGGTTGTTTTCGTGGCGTTAGGGCCCAATTCGAATTCGTAAAGCATAAGTTTCTGAATTAGATTTTCTGTGAGGCTTTCAAATCACACTCGGTGTGAAGCAATGAACGATCTATCAGCATACTAATTAGCTCGCTACTACCAACCAAGTATCTCCCATGGCTTGCACAACTTCGGTCACATGATATACGCACCGTAAACTAGCACTTACGAAAACATTTCAAAAACTTTTCACTTATCCTTGTATAACAATTCTGGTTAATCATCCATTTTTACTGAACGTTAATTATCTATGTCTTCTTTTTTTTTCGAATTGTTGCTTGTATTTAATACACACATTTTCTGTTTGGTTTTCTGAAAAGTAATACTCATAAATATTTTATCTTCCATTGATAAAAAAAAAGATTCTAGTATTGAGATAATAATCTATAAGTTGATAGTCGAATTTAGGAATTTGGATATTTGGCATAGTGTTTATCTGTTGCAACATAATCATTACAGATTATAAATTTATCGATAAATTCAGCGGTTTAGCCTTCTGTGCATTTAGCCATTTCTTATTTTCATCATGAAGACGTTATTATTTATGACAAATGCATGTTACTTATTTCTACAACTATTACGTTAGTTTTGATCGTATTTTTGTTGTTTAAATATTTCTTGGATTATTATTATTATTAATAATAAACTGTTAAATTATTCCCTCTAACGCATACGCACACATGCAAGCACGCACAAATCCACGAAATACTTATATAGACAAATATATGATATATCTTAAAGCTTTGAGAGTGGAAAGATTTTTTTTGGTCACCAAGAAAATCTATAGAATTTTGACTTTTTATTGTGGGCGCGATTTAAATAAATAAGTAAAGATACAAAAACATTCAAAAGTTTTGTTTCCCTTTTTTGGGGTAGGTGAATGGATAGAAGTTGGTGTCAGGTATTTTCTTTTTCATTTTTTACCAGTGATCTATTTGATATTTCGTTAAGAGTATTTTTAGTTAAATTGTTGAATTATTGCTTGAGATACGTGAACTGATCTACGTATTAGTTCATTCCTCATAATAGGAACATCAAATGTGTTGAATTTATTCATATTACGTTGATCCCATTTATATGATGTTCTTGTAGTTTCATTTTGTGATTCACTTTTTAAAATTCTGTTTTTATACATTCAGGTATTTTATTATAGTATATCTTGTGCATAAAAATCCCCATACTGTTTATATTTAATTCATACTGAATATATTTACTTCATTGATAATAAGAGTATTATTTCTTGTTATTCGAAGCATAATAGATAATATAGCCTTTTTTTTAGGTAAATGATTTTTTAAATTTTGTTTATTTACACATCCAAACAATATTTCTCTAGACGGATTGACAAATGAATAAGATAATTACTTTAAATTAATGTTGTTCATGTATTTTTTTGCTAGGATGGATTTTTTAAATTTCAATTGCTTTAATTTATATGAGAAGTTGTGTACGAGTAACTCTTAATCTTGAAATCATATCATCACTCAAACATATTTTGGGGAGTTTTTGAGGCAAATCATCCACTTTTTTTGGTGAAAAGATAAAGTATACTTTGTTTTACCAATATTTAAGGAGTGCTTCTTGACTTAGAACAGTTTACGCATCATTTTTAATAAGTTGTTCATAGTTTCAAACAAATTTCTACAGTATTTTCTATTTAGAAAGAAGTTAGTGTCAACAAACATTACAATAGTTAGTTGTGAAACGATCATAAAAAAGTGGTTCCAGGGTTGAGTCATGAGGAAAACCTCATTTAAATTGCCTGTAAGTAAATGAAATATATTTACAAATTGATAACGAATTTCCGAATAGATTTAAAACCCTATTAATTCATTATCACGTGCCCCATAACTTTTCAATTTTTCAATTATATTTCATGGTCCACTGTATGAAAAACTTTGGTTAGGTCAGTAGATAGACTCAGAGTTAGATCTTTTGCCGACAATAATTTCGTAATAGCATTTGCAAGTTCATTTTGCCCATAATCAACTCCACGATCTTTCCTAAAACCAAGTTGTTTGTTGTGAATTAAGTTTTCAGTTCCAAATACAAGTATAGTTTAGAGTGAATTATTTTTTCAATAAGTTAGGAGAAAATAGAAGGTAAAGATTTCGGGTCTCTAGCACCCCACCACATATTTTAAGCCTGTCCTTAACGCTGTTAAAAATGTTGCTAGTTTCTTTTCATCAATGAAAACACGAGTATTCAATAAAAGACTAACAACATAAAGTTGAAGCTCCTATAAAAATTCAAAAACTTTCACTAATTCAGGTTGGAATTCATAGTACATTGGGGATTTGTTCCGTTTTTGGCTTTCGAAAACGTTTTTTGTTCGATCTCATTGAAACTGTTCATTTTAAATTTTGTGTGGACACATTCTAAAATTTACGTTATTATTTTTTTGGCTAAATTTTGTTCTGTATTAAGAAAATCGTTTAATATTTCTTTTTTGTCTTTTTTATTTCATCAATATTAAGATAATTAGGATAATCAGAAAACGACTTGATTTTTTAAATTAAGGTCCACACTTTTCTTATTTGATTCATTATCTTTAAGAGTTTTTGAATAATAAGGCACCTAAGTATTTTCTTTAGGTTTATTTAATATGTTTGAATGTCTTTTATACGTATTCTCATTAGCTGCAGTTTTTGCTCTTAAGTATATTTTTAAATAGTGTAATATTTTTGTATTGTGTTTGACTCCGATTGGAGGCTTTTATAAGACTTTTAGTCATTCATTAGTTAAGGTAGATTTACCACAGGCTTATTTTTTCCTTTGGAAAGAACTTGTTTTAAATAATTATGATTTCATCCAAAAATATGCTCTATGATTGGTTAATCTCTTCATTTTGAAAAACAGAATTCCAAGAATTTATCTTCAGTTCCTTATTTAAAAGTATTTTCCGCTATAATAATCCTCTTGGTTACTTTTATTTTATCAGTTATTCTTTTAGCAACTCAAAAGACATTTTCAAACAAAATTAGAAAATGATAATTGATTTTGATATGTTGTACCCCTGTGTGTATGACTAGGTCATAAGATCAATTAGAAAGTATATTATCAATACAAGTAGTTTTATCTATTTTCATCCAAGTTGCTTTAAAAATTAATGGCATGATATGTAGTCTAACTTCCTGATGGAAGTTGTGTACTTTTGGGTTAGAAGAAAATATGTTCAAATTAAAATCTCCTGAAATAATTTCTTATTGAATACATTAATTTTACGTTGTAGTCGTCAATAAATATTGCTTAGAATATTTTAATTGGGTATATAAAGTTCAATAAAACACACCACAACATTTGATTTGATTTATTTATTTAAAGGGCTTGTCAACTCGTTATTTTATACTTAGAGGTTAGTGAATCAAATTCCCTGTACATTTATGTCTCTATTTTTGCTTAGTTGTTTCTTCGTAGTTTTTTCACTCTGTCCAATTGAATACGATTAGTTTTTAGATCTATTTGACCATAGATGAGACCCTAACAGGTACTATCTATCAGGCTCAGAATGGATCTGGGAGTAAAGGCAATGAAGGGATACATTACACATTTCTCAAATCTCTAGAACTGAAACCTTACTAGAGTTTAGTGTCGTACTCAGGACACTTATTTTTGGCTGGGGTGGGGATGTTGTTTACTCCTCCTGCAGGAGATATTGTCAGTATATTCTAAGCCTCACCGACCGAGTAAAAAATCAGGATTTTATAAATACTACGGTTCGACCAACTTTTAATCCAATCTGTTTTTAATTAGGAAGAATTTGTCAAAATCTTTCCTCCATATTTAGTGTTTGTGTTTCTCTCAGTTTAATCTATAGGTTCAAGTCCTGTGGTTTGATCTTGTTTTAATCGGATTAAAATTTGATTAAAAATCTTTTAATCTAAAAATAAAAACAATGACAAAAAACAGAACCCAAACAATTGTCAGTTTGTTGTTAATCTGACATGATACAGAATTGAAGAAAAGAGAAAAACGTAAAAGAACATATCAAATTCATTCAAAGGAGTCAAAACTATTATTCCAGATATTATTCTGGTCGTAGTTTTTGTCTTAGTTATTTTCTGTAGTTCTGAGATGTACTATTTTCATTATTTCTTATTCTAATCATGCTATCGTCTTCATTAAACGTTTCAACCGATTTATTCTTCAGCCCTCTTCAGATATAATTTGTAAGATATATAACGCTATATTAGCCATATTAGGAGACCTAGAACAAAGAAGTTTCTCGTCAGTTGGTCTGGAAAAAATAATTTTGAAATCTCACATCATCAGCTGCAGGGAAAAAAGGACCCGTATCTTATATGTATATATATATATATATATATATATATATATGTTTAATTGAATAAAATCAAATGCTTGTTCTTTTGGAGTTTTTTCTTTTTTTCTTTCAACACTTGTCTACTGTGTTCCCCGGTCTTAGTGCTGCTAAGCTCAAAGAGGGCATCTTTGTCGGACCTCAGATCCGAGAAGTAATGAAGGATACTGATTTTGAGGAGCTTCTTAAATTAAAGGAACTGAGAGCATGGGAAGCATTTAAGTCAGTCTGTCGTGGCTTCCTTGGTAACACACGCGTACCAGATTACCAAGCCTGTATTGAGAAGTTGCTAAAGTCTTACGAGGATATGGGGTACCGAATGTCACTCAAGATTCATTTTCTCCACTTCCACCTCAACTTCTACCCGCCAACCCTTAGAGCAGTGAGTGATGAGCATGGAGAAATATTCCACCAAGACATTACGAAGATGGAGAGCAACTATCAAGGCAAATGGAACCCCAGCATGATGGGAGACTTCTGCTGGATGCTTTTGCGTGGCACCCCGGCGGCAAAATACACCAGATATTCTAAGAAAACGCACTTTTGACTGTCTGTGGTACTATGAATTGTGTAATTGTGTCATCCAAGTATATTGATTCAATCAGTGTTCTATATCTATTCTGTTTTATCTGTTATAAGCTGCTGCAACTCTTGAAATATGCACATATATTCTCAGTTTATACTAAAATGAGACTATTTAAAAGCCAGAAAACTAGAGGTGATAGAGCAAAACTATTTATAAATTTGAATTCAGCACATCCAAATTAACAAAAAAAAGCTATCTCCATTCTTGTCTCAGACCAAAAACTTTTTTTTGTAAACCAGTGTTATCAAGGTAATATATATGCTATTTGTAAATTAAAGTTGTTTAGTATTAAAACTAAATTATATATATATATATATATATATATATATATATATATATATATATATATATATATGTATATATATTCAGTCGGTCCATGTACAAAAGTTTTTTGATGAATTACATTAGAAGCTACGGAAATAAAGAAATTTCTCTGGAGATATTTTGTCAGCCTTCCTAGAATAAAAACCTTTCTTGCAAAATATCTCGAATGCATTTTTCGTCGGATATCTCGTTGGAGGAAACATAAACAAAGATATTTCGCGAGAAATATCTTGTCAGTCTCTGCTGATCAAAGTAACTCCACACGAGACATCTAGTTAGCAGATTCGAAGTGACCATGTGTAGCATTGTTAGCAAATGGCACAGTAGCACGAATACCTAAGTTATCTAAAAGAATCCAGCCGTCAAAATAACGAATGGTTGACAGGGTCCAGCATCTTTTCCAATGTAATAGCTGTAGCCAGATATACTTGACATAGCACTCCAGATTGGTCTTGCTGAGGCCATAATTTAATGTGTCACGATTCCGAGGCAGAAGGCAAGATGGGTGTTCTGTGAACATCCGTATATATATATATATATATATATATATTTCGTGACTTGGTCGATTTTCACTTTTAGTGGCTGGGGTGCAAGGAGGCGAGGGGAAAACCAGGAACGAATCAAGAATACAAGAAGAGACGTTTCCTGAGGGAACGAAGAAACCCATTTCGCACGTGGTGTCCGTTGTTTATTTTTTCCTGATTCCATGGACTAATACAACTGGCAAACGTATGAACCTCCTTATCTCATCCAGCTGTTAGTTATATAACACTACTATTTTCGACACGAATTGCTTTGGCATTAGATAAACCACGAAGGTTTATATGCTATTTAACCAAGAAACCGAATCCAGAACGATTAAAATAAAAGAAACAAAACAATACGAGAGATATTTAACAATTTTTGTTATCTCTGTTCTCAAGATGATCAAATATTTGTTCTCAGTCAACAACAACAACAACAACAGCAAACAAAAAAAAATGGAAAATAAAGTGAGATATGAACGTTGAGAAACTCAATAATTCATTTTTTTTTCAAACCGTCGAAGCAGACAGGAACATATTTTCACCTGAAAGTGACTATCAGTTATCGATTAAAACAACGTGTTCATATATTTCCACGCGGCAAAGATGAAACGTTCTTTTTAAAGATAAAATGTGCCATTCCCTTATTTTTAATGTATTATTTTATCTTTTTAGATGAATGATATGTAAGAATTGATAAACCATAAAATCTTACTCGCATCCAAATTAGCATATGAATGACATAATGCGTACATCTTCGATTCTTGTATACTATTATTATGACATAATAAGAAGAGACCAATTTGGCTTAATTAGCTGCTACCTTATTTGAATATTCCTATTTGTAGTGGCAAAGCCATCCTATTGAAGCAACCGACAGATTATGAATAGAAGAAAACAGCAGTAGTACAACCACTTACATCCCATCATACAAACTATCAAAGTACGAATAAAAAATGGTGGGCATTCATGAGTAGACTCCTACATATGGTCTGTTGGCTTGAGTTTCTTTTTTTAATGGTATATCAACTTTCGTGGGTAATGTCAAAAGAAAGACAGAAGTGATACTATTAAACGCATAACTGTTGGGATAAGGAAGTTCACACCTTGCCAAGAGTTTTTAGCCCGAAAGTGAACTTAATAGTGCAAATGGAGTTCGAATCCGCTTAAAACGATGTTATAGTTTACCATGTCAGCCAATACGCCGCTTGGATACACCGGTGTTAGCTAAACAATAAAAAATTAATATCTAACAACTTTGTGCAGATACTGGATACCGTCTAGAAGCCTTAGCAAGATCGATGGCAAATAAAGACGGATGGTGAGAAACAGTCGATGGAATCCGTGTTCTTAGCACAGTTTAATGATAAGGATGATGATGATAGAATATCCGTGAGAACCGAACTCACTCAGCGAGTGAATCATTTTTTGTTACTTTTCTATAAACTAAGTACGGCTCAGTCGGCTGGGGCTGTAGAATACACAGACTGCATCTCTCTAAAGAGGTAAGACTCCCCCAACGAGGATCTAAACAATCTGATGGTAGGGCTCCAGTAATGCTGGAGCTTTGGGGAATGCGGATTACCCCTTTATTGCCATCGCTCCCAGGTCCATTCATACCTGGAGTGGAAGCACCTAATAGTGTCTTATCTATGGGTCAAATAAAACTAAACACTGTGCTTATGCTAAACTTTATTGTTTGAAATAAAACTGTTTTTGGCATTTTAAATTGTTTACTTATGTTAAACTGAATTGCTTGAAATGGCACTATTTTGACATTTAACTATATAAACAAAAATTATGCTTATACTAAACTGAATTCTTTGAAACTTGTCAAAATTACTTCATTTGGCTTTAAATTGACCCGAAAAAGCTTGATACGCCGTAAAATATAACAACCAACCATAAAATAAGTATAATACACAATATCAGTGACTTTTCTCTTTGATCATTTAAAAAAATACATTAAAACAAAGACTCAATCAAATTCTGTAAATTTTGAAAGAAATTCCTTTATCTTTCATATGATAGATTTGAACGGCCACACATCTTAAACTTCGTTGACGTCAGAAGATTTTATCAAATATACTTTGTCATCGTCACATGGAGTGTGCATGTTAAAAATACAATTATCTAACGAAGATAACAAGCCGACTTCTTAATCTTCCTGTATGAAATAGGTGAATTCATTTTACCTGTTTCCTTACTGTTTGCTTTGTTGTATCATCCTTTCAGAAGTTAAAACTTTTGCGTTTACTAAGCAAACGCATATTATTGTACCTAATCTTTAAAGGCTGGTACATCATAGTTATTTGAGTCAGCAAATAGCAAACAAAAAATCACTTCTGTCTATTCCTGCTGACTCATTTGGACGGTCCGATCGCCTAAATAAATGAAACCAGTTATTACAAATATACTTAACTTTTTTTAAAGGTCTTTGGGTCAAATAAATAAATGTTCCAATTAATCAGTAACCTAATTCATCGGAATATAATACATGTATCGTCTTAATCTAATATTTTATCTTAATCAATCTATTTTTTATTTTGCTATTAGTTGTAATATTACCAATCATTCGATTCATTATCTTTTTTAACCTAGCACTTATTTTTACCCTCTATCGACTGTGAAATCTTATTTGCATTTTAAGTCCCAAAATAAGTCCGCTCAACGAATGTTCCACGAAATATTTAAATAAAATAAACATAGCAAATCTAAAAACTGCTTCATATTGAATCAGTTTGTAGATTTGCTCTGGTTTATCAGTCAGATTGAATATAATTAAGATAAACAAAATTGAATGATGGAGTCAGCGTAAAAAAGCGCAGTGTTTAGACAAGTGAAAATTGCGAATGATTGGTATTTAACAATGGTTGAAATATTCAGTATAAAACGATAGAAAAAGAGAAAAATAAAAGGGTAACATTGAAAAAGAGAGCATAAAACTAAATAGAAGAAGAAGAAGAAGAAGAATACAGTAAAGCAAGAATATTGAAAGAAAGAGTGCAAAGTTAATAATTGTGCTATTCTCTAAGAAGGCTAGTCTTGAATATTTATACTACCTATGGAGGCGAATTGTTTATATACACACTCCGAAATACATGACTACATGTACTATTATACAGAATTAGAAACTAAATAGGCGCTCTACACTTGTATCCTTGTGCCAGACTAAAGTAAATCAAGTAACTGCTTATGCAAACAAGTACATATACGTGGATACATGGTTAGCAAGCGGGTAATGCATTATTATTATCATTATTATTATTACTAGAGTGAGATCGATAGTAAACGAGTGCTCCGCGTTTGTAGCATTATGTCAAACTTATTCAAGTTTAGTAAACAGAAATGGCGCACTTTGCCGTGCAATTAATTTCAACAGGCTAGTTTTGAAGATAACTACTACTGGGAGAGTGGCGTCGGCTCACTTGGCGTTATGGTTAAGATCCTGGAAAAATGAATCGGAGACCTGAGTTCAAATCCTTGACGAAGTTATTTCCGTTTCAGTTTTCACTAATACTCCTGGGAAAGCCATGAATTCATCAATTCTCCTCCAGAATAATAAGTAACGCAAACTGGATTCGGCAATCAGTCTTGGTGACGGAAAACTCGAGAATTCAAACCAGAAATACTTTGCTTAAAAATTGACCTTGTGTCATATTCTGTCCGGCACAGAGAGGTTGGGTGAATGCATACAGTGAGATTGACAGTAAGCAAATACTCTGTGTTTATAGCCTTTTGTCAGACATAGCTAATATTGGTAAATACGAATGGCGCACTTTGCTGTGGAAAAATCGTTTGCAGACTCGTCTTGCAAAATACTAAAGTTAGAAAATATTAATAAGGAAATAGAACGTCAATTGAAATAGAGCGCTTAAAAATTAGATAAAAAGTTGAAAAAAAAAAAGAACGAATAATTTTATGAAAAAAAAAAGATCATGATTCGAAAAAAAGAGGGAATAATTTGAAGTGTTGGCTGTGAATGATGATAATAACTGTTGTATTGATAACAATATGACTACTGGTAAAAAGATAGCATCATCATCATCATCATCATCATCACCAGCAGCAGCAGCAGTAGTAGCAGCGGCAGTTTTCTGTTCAATTTTCGTTTATCCTCGCCAATTGCAGTCGACTCGAATTCAGTGTAAAAAGTTTTAATGAAGACAAAAAAATTCGAAAAAAAAAAAAAGAAAGAAAACTCTCTTTTACAGACTGATTAATCCAATATGGCGACTATTTAGAGCGTTGCTCGCCTGGCTCTGAAATGAAACCAATTGAATCCCGCATGTGACAATTACAATCTGATAATACCTTTTTTGGACGCATAGCAATTTCTCGCTTTAATCTCCCATTATATACTTGCATATTGAATGTGCTAGGTATCATCATTATCGTCGTCATTTTGATTGTCATCATTATTATCATCTTCATCCTATGTAACACTTTGTATTTCACTGCATTTACTAAGCTATTACCAAGTGTTGTTTTGTCTTGTTTTATTTATTTATTTTTGTGCACAATAGCGACAATTTTAGTACCATTAAACCCTAAATTTTTCTATGTTATCGTAAGAAAGCAAAAAACGGCACATGACAGAGAGACTATTGTTAGAACTATAGGGCTAAATGCTTAGAAAATTAAGCAATTTCCTATTCAGTTTGCAATTTTACAATTATAGCGAGTCGGTCTCCATTTGCGCTCACACTTTCTGATAAGTTCACAGTGAAATTATTAGGAAATCTAATAACGTGAGGAACATTTGCATATAGTTTAGTCAATAGAAATACTTATTAAATACTAATCATAGAGTACTTTCTTAGCATTTTGCACTTAATTATAATCCTAAATAGTATATGACTCGATAACGAGTGTAACCACCGGGAAAGAAGACCTTTGAGTGATCAATAATGATGATAATGATTAAACAAATAGGGTTGAGAGACTGTTCAGAAGTGGTTATATAAACCAAAAGGAAAAGAAATCGGAGTGGATTTTAGAAAAATAAAGAAATACATTACGAATGTGCAATAGAGTAATGGATTTTTGAAGGGTAGTGTAGGAAAAAATGTTTTGTTCTTATTCTATAGGAATTTACAATTTGTTTTGATGAGAAGGCAAGTTGTCATGAGCGCTGAGTTATATTGATGACAAAGGGAATTAGGAAAACAAAGCGTCACATCTCAAGGTTTGTGTCATGTTGAAAGCAATTTTTAAACTAAATTTAGAAGTGGAATTGGGTGTAGAATTTAGCCGAAGGTTGACAATTCTTTGAAGTTAACTGGACGCCGACCCTGATCCGGTTAAAAGTATGCATAAATTAAACGGGATAGTAATAAGCAGCCAGAACGAGAACAGAGCCGTGAATAAACAAATCGAGTGAGAACTGCAGAGGTAGAGCAGGCATGCGGTATGACAGCTCCCGTCACCGGAGATCTGAATTTTATTCCATTTGCACCAAACTGCCCTGAGTAGAGAAAGTGAGAAAGCAGTCTAAATATGACGCTATGGAAAAAAAAAAAAAAAAAAAACGCTACTTAATAGACGACCCTGGGTATAGAAAGTGGAAGATAGACTAAGCCTTATACGAGTAACAGACGGTCTCTCACAGAACTTGCAACTTATGTAAGAACTTTGAATGTAAGAAATTTGAACGAAATTTTAAAAACATATATTAAATATTCTTATAGTTGCAAAACTGTGATTCTGTTTCTTGGCATCTGCCTTTTTGATTTACTTCATTGTGCAGTAGCATTCGTCTCCTTGCTGACTAGGAACTCCGATTAGCGTTTGATTTGTTGTCCGGATCTTAAAAACTCAACGTGAGCGGATAGCGAATCATATCGTATTATCTCAAGATATTTCCGACCAGCGGAGCATTTAGCGGATTGAAGGCGGAACACCCTCGTGTTTGACAAGAGGCAACATCCCGTGAAAGTAATAATAATAATAATAATAATAATAATAATAATAATAATAATAATAATAAACAAACTACGGAGAAGAGTCTAGTAGAACTGATGAAACTTGCAGTCATTTGTACTCAAGTGAAAAACCACCAGCTAGTACTGATGAGAAAACTCACACAGATGAGTTACGATGATAATAAAATTCTCTGGGATTTTGAGATACAAAACGATCACCTAATCCTAGCTAGGAGACCAGACTTTGATAATTAACAAAAAAAAAAAAAAAAAAAAAAAAAAAAAAAAAGAAAGAAAAACGTGATTTAGCTTAATCATGGAGTTTACCGTCTCGGTGGACCGAAGAGTGAAAATTAAAGAAAACGAAAAGAGAAACAAATACTTAGACGTTGTCAGAGAACTAAAAAAAAATTATGAAACATGAAAGTGACGGTGATATCAATTATAATTGGCGCCCTCGAAACGATCCCCAAAGGCTTCGTAAGGGGAGTGGAAGAGTTAGAAATCAAAGGACGAACTGCGACCATCCAGACAACAACATTACTAAGATCGGCTTGAATACTGAGAAGAGTTCTGGAGACCTGATGAGACTTGCTGTTACTCAAACTTTAGTGTAAGACCATCAGCTAAAGCTGGCGTGAAAAACTCGCAAGGAGTAATATAATAATTTAAAATCCAGGGAGACTCATTTTTACCATTTATTATAACAATGATACCATTGAATTATATATCTAGTTTGGTTTGCTTTATTCTGTTTTTGATAGCATATTAACCTTCGTGGGTTATTTACTGCCAAATCAATCCTTGTAGAAGAATAGTAATGGTACTATTTAATCTATAAATGGGAGAGATAAAGGAGTTCATACCTTTCCCAAGAGTATTAGTTCGAAAGTCGATGTAATAGCACAACTTGAGTTCGAACCCGCTTACTATGATGTTGCAGTCAAGCAAGTGTTTAACTCAATGGTTCCTTCATGGTTCCTTCTTTAAATTTTGAATTCTATCACACTTTCTACTGTATTTTTTTAGATGGTTCCATGTATTCAAATTATTATGGGCTTGACTGCAATCCACATTTTCTTTGGTTTTCATTCTTTTGTTTTTTTATCGTTCCCAGTAACTAGATTCGTTTTTCCTAATGAAAATAAAAATTCCAGAATATTTTACTGTTCATATATTCACGAATAGTCTCGGGTTTGTTATTGTATCTTAACTTTGTATAGCCGAACATAAATCTTTTGTACAATTCCCATTCTACCAGTGTTCCTACTCATTCACTTCTGTTTATACATTCCTGTTACAACTGCTTGCAACTTCGCTTTTGTAGTATCCAGTTTATAGAAAGTTTGTCGGATAGCCAGAATGCTGAAAAACAACAAATTTAATGAGACATCTTCACAAACCGAAACTTTTTGACATTTTGGTTATTTGATGTATTTTACACATTTATTGATAATGTCGAACTTTTTAAATTCCAGCTTGTTCTCATTGTTATTGTTATGGCTCTTCTTTATTCTTCATTTGTTAATAATTAAATATCAAGAATATTCAACACTAACACCAAATCATTATTTTCATTTCTAATTTCTTCCTTTTTTCTTCCTTTATTTTGTTCTAACTTTTTCTTCCCCTCGTTTCTTCCTTTAGTCACTCTATAATCAATGTTTTCTTTCTTTCTTTCTTTTTTTCTTTCTTTCTTTCTTTCTTTTGCTTATCAGTTCTTTCTTTTTCTATCACTTAAATTTTCTTTTTTTCTCCTTTCATTTTTGAGTCAATATTTCTTTCTTTTTTATTTCCTTTCTTACTTTTCCCCACTTCAACGTTGATTTTTCTTTCTTTTTACACTGTGCTTTTCCTTTTTTTTTTTTTTTTTTTTTACTATTTTTTGTAGTTTTTGTTTCTTTTTTTGCTTTCTCTAATTCTTTTTCTTTCTTTCGTTCTTTTTCATTTTTTGTCAAATTTTTTCTTTCGCTTTCTTTTTTTACATATATTTTTTTTTGTTTTTTTTTTTAATCTAGGGCTTTTTCTTTCTTTTACACTGAGCTTTTCTTTTTCTTAATTATAATTTCTTTTTTTTTATTTCTGCTGTTCTTTTTTTTTTTCAGTTATTATTTCTGTTTTTCTTTTTTAATTACTGTTTTATTTTCATTCTATCTTTCAGTTATTATTGTCTTTCGTTCTTTCTTCTTTTTTCTTCTCTGTTTGAGTTAAATGTTTTGTCGTTCTCCTTTTTCTTTTACTCTGAGCTTTTTCTTTTTCTTTTCTTAGTTATAATTTCTTTTTCTTTCGCTAATAATTTTCTTTATGTTGTTCTTTTCTTTATTTAATATTCATTTGTTTTTCTTTTTTCAATAGTTAGCATTTTCTTTACTTTCTTTCTGTCTTTCCTTACTTTTTGATCATTTTTCTTTGGTTATTATTTTAGCTCTAACTTTTTTGAGGAACGTTCCCGAACCTCTTCCTAGCTTCATCATATTTTCATTAAAGAAGATAATATCATTTTTATTATTTCTTAAAACCAATCTCAAGTAAACACCAAACCAAGTTTCCACACATTCCTCTCATTACATCTAACGATCAGACATCATTGTCCGACACAGGTTACATTGTTCAGCACAAAATCCCGGCATTTTAATTCCACTATCTCTTATTTTCATCTTTTAATTGCTCTCTTTTTTGGCCTTGTTTTTTTTTTCTGTTTTTTTTTACGCCTTGGCAACTCTTTATAATCAGATGGCTGTGTGGCCACAGCTAGTGAATATTGAATAACAAGTAATTGAACAGTTTCACAACAACTGCAAAATTGTAATCAACAAGATTAATCATAGTAGAAGTAGAAGAAGTAAAGATATTATTATTATTATTATTATTATTATTATTATTATTATTATTATTATTATTATTCGTCGTAGTAGCATGTATAGAAATTTGTGGAAAGCAAGGATGTTTCAGCCGTTGTACAACTTATTAAGGCACTATATTTAGCGAATGAATTTTGTAGACTGTTCGCTTTGGTATCGAGTTCGATTCCAATTAAATACTCAAATTTCAGTTGCATTGCATTATACTAGAATTTACTTATTTACCAACTGTAGCCTTGTTTCGTATTAAGCTAAGATTACTAAATAGTCAAAGCCCCCAAAATTAATGATCTGACATTTGAATATGAATTGCCATAACACAGAAAATCGACACATTATTGTGTCATTTTTTTGCACTAACTTAAAGAATAAAATTATCTATAATACAATTTTTAAATTAACACTTGTGTGGCATCTTGATTCATGCTCATCCAGATCACTATAATTTCTCAAGGAAAGAATATTAAATCCAGATGTGAGAATATATCCCATTACTTATTTATTTGAAGATAATTGAAGTATAAATTTCATAAATAGGATATTACTCAATATCAATCTTTAAAGGATTTTGAACGATTCGTTTAGCGATTAATAATAATAATAATAATAATAATAATAATAATAATATAAAACAGTTAATCGAATAATAAACGAATGAAGCAAACTGACACAAAAGAATATACAACTTAGAACGACTGGGTGGGAAAAGTGATCCAATTGGAATTGTACAAGAGATTAAAATTTGATTATCCTGATAAATGGCATATGTCCATACTAGAATCTCTTCTAAAAAGCGAAATGCATAAAACTCTTTGCGACTTTGAGATACAAGCGATCACCCAATCCCAACCAGAAGACCAGACTTATAAGAAAAAGAGCTACTGATTAAGTGGAAATTGCCGTTTGAGCAGACCTTAGAATGAAAGAAAGCGAAAGGATAAAATAATCTTTGGATCATATTAGAGCTGAAAAAACTGTGGAATATGAAGCTGATGGTGATATCAATTGTAGTTAGTGCACTTCGAATGGTACCCAAAGACTTAAAAAAGAGTGGGGAATTAAAGATCAGAGGAAGAGCCAAGACCATCCAGAACTCAGCACAATCAAAATCATCTAAAATACTTAGAAGAGTACTGAAGACCTGAGGAGACTTGCTGTCACTCAGACTTCTGTGAAAAACCACAAGTTAAAACTAGTATGAAAAACCTGTAAGAAGAAAATAGTAATAAAAACGAAGTGAAGATGTTATTTTCCTTTGAGACTAAACTATTATGACCAAACAACACAAACCAAATACAATAAAAAAAATTAAGTAAGTGAACGAAAATAAAATAAATAAAATTACTATTCAAAAGAACATAAATGCCAAATTCATGGACAAGATCATGTCTGATAAAAAATACAAAACATCTCAGCAAATAATTTGATAAACTTTCAAAATATTCGGGTCTGGAAATAGAAATATCAAGAATGAAGCATTCAAATACAACCACCATTTTAATAAAAGTGGGTGAAGAGAAATGAAGAGGAATACTGGTATACCCCTGAAATACAAAAGATAGTGTTTCTTAGCATTGTTTGCAAACTCTCTCAATTATATATCATCAATAACTTCATCAACTTTAGGTCTCAAGTAAAATATACGTGAAACCAGAAAACCAGATCTAGTTCTAGTTGATAATAAGAAAATAATTTGCTAATTAGTTGACTTTGCCGTTCCGGCAGATCAAAGACTCAAAGTAAAGGAAAACGAACTACAAGATAAATACCAGGACCTTGCTTGAGAGTTCTAAAAAGTCTTGGACTATGAAGGTGACTATAATATCACTTATTGTCCGAAGACTCGGAACAATCCCTAAAAACCTCCAAAAGAGACTAGAGGAACTGTTAAACTGGGGAAGGATTGAAACTGTCCAGACCACAGTACAGCAGAAATCGGCTAGATTACTGATGAGAGTCCAGGAGAGTCGAGGAGACTTGCTGTTACTCAGACATCACCATTTACTACTGGTGTAAAAAACTCGTAAAAACGGATCACCTAATCCCGGCCAGAAGACCAGACTTTATAATGATCAACAAAAAAAAAAAGAGAATTTGCAAAATTGTCAACTTTGCTGTCCCGGCGGACCACAGAATAAATCAGAAGGAATGTGAAAAGAAGGATAAGTACCTCGACCTTGCTAGAGAATTGAAAAAGCTGTGGAACATCAAAGTGACGATTGTGCCAATTGTGATTGGTGCTTTTGGCACAATAACTCAAGGATTACTAAAAGGCCTGGAGGACTTGGAAGTTGGCGGACGGGTAGAGACTACCCAAACGACAGCATTGTTGAGAACGGCCAGAATCCTGAGACGAGTCCTGGGGACTTGAGAAGACTTGCTGTCACTCAAACTCCAGTGAAAAACCATCAGCTAACACTGATGTGAAAAACTCTAAAGGAGTAAATAATAATAATTGAAAAATTGGGTTTTTTTGGAAGTCCAAAAGAATCACTTTATCGAGACCTAGAGACTAAATGTTGTGATCTTAACCAAATAAAAGTGGAAATCTAATGGGTATCACGGTTCTAGCGGTACATACAAACTAGAGGAGAGAGAAAAACTCGAGGGATGTTTGCTAAGGCCTTAAAAAAGATGTAAACTATAAAAGCGAATATTCCAATCAAAATTATCAGTGTGCTTCTATGGATTTCAAACAGCTTTACAAAAAAGAAGAGAAACATTGAACATTCGAAAAAGCTTTGAAACTATCTTAACTTTTCTTTTGATAGCATCTCTCAATGCAATGAAGTTTACTTGGTTGTGTCCATCTCCTC
This sequence comes from Sepioteuthis lessoniana, assembly GCA_963585895.1. Classification (NCBI taxonomy): domain Eukaryota; kingdom Metazoa; phylum Mollusca; class Cephalopoda; order Myopsida; family Loliginidae; genus Sepioteuthis; species Sepioteuthis lessoniana. The sequence continues at coordinate 51,537,675 of OY757916.1, forward strand.
TTTTAGTAATAGCGGAGATTATAGGTTACATGTTACTAGCTGTAAATGACATTTCCTGACTGAACTATTATCTAACACCCAAGATCGATTGCGTTTACAAAGACTTTTGCTTAAAAAAAAGTGGATTCATGTCTTTCCAAAAGGTAATTGTGCAAAGTGACCGTAATTTATTCTAACCTGAATTTCATCTCGGTAAGCCGATTTTATTTTCCTTGCTGTTAACTTTTAGGACATCCGCATTTCGACAATAACATAACTAAAATCAGGGTGAATAGTGAGGAGAGCGCTAGAGTATTGAGAAATCTTGTTGCCTTCAGATTATCCACTAAATACTGCTGCTGTAGAAGTAAGAGTTTTGATAATAATAACAGACATAATTAAAACGAGATCAAAAGATTGTAGTCGAATGAAAGAATTTTAATACGTGAGAAAAGACGCATGCGCATACAAACAACATTAACGCTAAAAAAATTTTAAAATTGAAATTAGAAATAAAATGAAGAGACAAATAAACACTTCATGTATCGAGAGTGAAATAATAAAGCAGGGAAAAAAAAGAAAAATAACTTCAGATGTTTTGTGTCAAGGCAGACGATAAAACGATTTTGTTAATATCATTGCCGACCTTTTTGTTTTTTGTTGTTTTTTTAACTTTTATTTGTTTCCTTTCAATATTGGTCTTCATGGTTTCTTTTCTTTATTTGTTAATTGTTAGATTTTATGCAAATCGCCAACATTCTCTTGTATTTTGTATTTATCTTTCTTTGAATTTTCGGTTTTCTTTTCCTTTTTGACCGCCTTTAAATTCTCCTCTCATATTTTGATCACTGCTAACTTGCCTCTTAAGAATTCTTCCGTCATCATTGTCGTGTCTGTTTTCTTCTTCTTTCTTTACTTTATTTCTTTTCTTGGTAATAACCTTTACTCTTTCTTTTTCTAGTATTCTTTTATTTTTTCTTTGTTGTTGTTTAAATTTTAAAAAGAAAGCAAGAAAGTGAGAATGAAAAACGCAGCCTGTCAGCCATTGTTATTTGTTCGTTTGATCGACATCTTTCAAAGGTTTGCATCGTCAAAATTTCCTCCCCAGTTGAATATCAAAAAATATTTTAATCGACAACAATGGTAAATTTAATGCAGTTGCTACTAATGAACAACAGACATTGACATTTATTCTCCGACCCCTTCTCTAAGTATTACCGAGTGCCTTCCCCATCTTTCTGAGTTCTTTTCATAATCCAAGAGGAAGAAACAACATGGCTTCTGTCTTCCATGCAACGCAAACAGCCGACAAACAACCAATAAACAATCTTCAAGCAAAAAGTGTCGAAGATCATCCAGCTGGACTCACTAAAAATGTTAATGAATAGAATTCAAAAGACTTAAGCTTTAATCAGACTTTATAACGAATGTTCTTGTTTTTTGTTTGGTAGAAAGAATAGACTCTCTTGTCAATTCAAGAATATAAAAACTGAAAGTTATGTGAAACTTGGCTGTTAATTTAATCAAGAATTGTGGTTCCTTTGTATGATGCTCGCCAACTGGATGTACACCGTGTGCTAAATTGACTTGAAATAAGTTTTGATAGTATATATATATATATATATATATATATATATATATATATATATCTGGTAGCCGATACCGTATACATAAAAAATGCTTAAAAATTCCTCCACGTACGCCAAAAGGATTATATATATCTGGGGTTGAATATCCAACTGACGTAAAGTTGGCCGGGCTTAGATGTCAGCTTGACGCATCTCGCAGGTCTAACCACACTGAAGAGTTGTGATACAACGAAACAGTCTCACTATGGATGACGATATATATATATATATATATATAATCATGGTATTTAAGTTTTGGGAGATGAGTGCTAAATATCAGGAATAGAACATGTGCAGATGTATGGTCTGCAGACCACAGGAAGCATAACAATCATAGCCACTTACAGCGTTGTTTATATATATATATATATATATATATATATATATATATATATATATATATTTATATATATCCTGTTCTTATTATTTTAAGGTTGGCTAATGCATTAATTAGTATATATTACTGGTACCATGCAGACGAAATGAATATAAATAATCTATTTTAAAAAATTCTTTTTCAAACAGTTTCATTTCGCACTATTTTCTTTCAATATAGTGAGAGTATTTGTCTTTGAATTCTTCAGAAAATTCTATGAGGGATGCCATTCTTATTTCTTAGGGAAGCTATTTAGTACATTTGGTATGCCTTACTCTATATCCTTAGACCAATCTATTTCCAATTTTAAAAAACCAAACTTAATATTATGCACCCTATTTGTTGGGTTGCAGAATACTCTGCAGAAGAGTAAGACTTCCCTACCCGACGAGGCCATTGCCCAGACTACTGGAGTTTCAATAGAAGAGTAAGACTCCCTCAACGAGTGTTCTGGACAAGACACAAAACAATCTGATGGTGAGGTTCCAGTAATGCTGGAGCTTTTGGAGAAAGCAGAATATCCTCTTCATTGCGATCGCTCCCAGGTTCAATCTGGCCCGGAGTGGTAGCACCCTTTAGGGTCCTATCTATGGGTCAAATAGAACTGTTTGACATTTAAACTGTGTACTTGCATTTAAACTAAGTGCAAATAAATGACTTATGCTAACCTGCATTGCATGAAGTAGAACTGTTTAATAATTTAACTGTGTGTAAACAAATAACTGATGTTTAATTGAATTGTTAGTGATATATCGCAATACTTGGAGCCATTTAACTTTGTTGACATGCTAAACTGAATTGTTTGAAATCGAACTGTTTGATCATTTAACTGTGAGTAAGCAAACGACTGATGTTTAAATTAATTGTTAATGCTAAATAGCAATATTTGAAAACATTTTACAGTGAGCAAACAATAGATTATAGGTTTATTCGTATTTGATAGAAATAAATGAAACCATTTAGACGAGTGCAAAAAATGAGTTGAGGCTGGTTGAAAAATGTTATCTACAAAATGTGTTTAGAAACCATATGTTTAATATGTGCGTATAAAAAGGATTTGGCATTAAATAACCTGCACTGGTTGATAGGTCATAAACCAAACCAAACCAAACTTTATATTATACTGTAAAAATGGAATTTTCCTCTCCCATTTACTACTTCCGTCCCTGCGCCGTAAAGTCATCCTTTGATTAGCACAGGGAATTATCGACATTTTGTTTGGTTGGTAGTTGAGTTTTACAGCATGTAAACCTTTCTAAGCTTATTTTTTTGCTTAATCAGAATTATTTTTCTACTTTGAATATATTTTCATTTTTATTATTCATTGTATCGTCCTGTTATTTATTTATTTTATTTTAAAGATTTTACTAATTTTTAATTGAAAGAGTTCTGTTAAGTACTTTGTTTGAAAGTATCTCTTTCTGATAGGGGCAAACTTTTTGTATTCCAGAAGAATGTGCTTTACTGTGATTATTTTTCCATCAGTGCATTTCGGCCGTTCCTTCCGCTTTAGTATAAAGGCATGAGTCAGACATGCATGACCGATGTGTTGAAGTGTTAAGACTCCCTCCTCCTTGATTTCTGCGTTCTGGTGCCCATCTCCGCAGGAATCCAAATGAAGCAACTTACGGAAGAATCGGTCCCTCTTAAGATAATACACAGAACTATCAAATAATTCCTCTATGACTATTAAAGTACTCAATGTAATAATGAAACTGAACAATCCTTTTAAAGCAAAAACTTACTCTCTCACCTACGTTGAAAAGTTCTCAAAAATCAGTGGGAAATTCTCAACTCATTTAAACATCTGAATTGATAGCTCTAAAGATGGAGAAAAAACAGATTGTTCCGCAATACTTAATAAAATATAATAAAAAACACAAAATAGCACCAATCTTTAGAGCAAAAACTTGTGCTGTAGAACTAGCATTATATTTAATATCTGTGAGCAAATATTAAAAATTCATAAAAATTTCGGACTCTGTCTTGATTTCACTAAGGATGAAAAACCTAGAAAATCCACTAATTATTAAGTTCCTAAACAAAATAATGTCATACGCAAAATTAAACCCATCATATTCTGCTGAATTTTGAGTGCCATCGGGATCAAAAAAGGAAATGTAGCAGACTCGGCAGTTAAATATTATTTGTGCTGTTTTTGCACATGAGAATTTTTTAAATTCGAAGGTTTACGTATAAAAAATATTACAGAGGGAAATGGCAACAATTATGGAAAAGCAATCCACACGAAATATTTTCATATTTTCAGTATATTATAATTCTTTCCTTTGTACATTTCACTCCTGTGTTTCATTATACTATTGTATTTTCAATCCATGAAACTTTAATTAATGAAACTGGCAAGAAGAAATGAGTAAAGTTTCTTTTAGGTTTTATCTAGTTGGCCAGTATTTGAGCACTTTCCTGATATAAGGAAAACGCTTTCAAATTATTTCTTTCCCACCCCATATATATATATATATATATATATATATATATATATATATAGATAGATAGATAGATAGATAGATAGCAAGAACAAAACTAATGAGAAAAATAGAAATAATATTTCTTTATTTCTAATTTTCTCATTTCTAAATGTTCTCAGATAGTTTTGACCTGGGGGGGGGTCATCGTCATTAGAAAAGTTTTTAAAAGAGTTGATAACGCAGATATTGTCAGTTACTAACTGCGTCATCCTTTCCCAATATCTCAAACTCTCGCATGTGTCCGTTTCTTGAACCCACTGAGACGATTCTCGTGATTGACCCCTTTGGTCACCTAACCGGTCACTGGATTTACAAGTGATGGGATGTGGTTATAACGTTACTGTGGGGCACTGTGACTTTAGAACTTGCAAACAGTGGTCGGCTAGCCAAGCTTGCTAACCATAAGACTACGCGAGGCATCCAAACGGTGGATATTAGTTACATTCTTATTTTTAAAGTTGACATAATAGCGTTGGTGTGTTTTGATGACTCAAAAAATTATTGAAGTTTTTGAAACTTGAGAAACGATCTGTTAGGTATATTGAATTTTTCTTAAGACTGAACAACTTTCCATTATTTATGCTGTTTTGGCTCCTGAGGACTTTTTGAATTCTGAAGTTTACGTATAAAAATATTACTTACCTTCATACCGAGTTTCCCATCGCCTTCTTCATCTTAGTTCTCTAGCTTTCTTACAAAAGAGTGATGCTCACAAAATATAACAGTAAGAGTTCGTACATTCGATTTTCACTGTTCAAACTGTCTTTAATTTAGGCAACTTCTCTTATTTCAAATTTTTTGATAGCAATTCTGTAAATATGTAATTTAATTAACGGGGTATACTTGGTGGTACCTATCTTCTCTTCAAAGAATATGTGACAGCTTGTACTGAGTTACATGATATCAGCAGCAACTATCTGCCCTTAAGCTGATGTATCATCGAATGACCGAAATGGAAGGCCTTTAATAGTTAAAACAATTCCAACTGCCCTGCTATTTTACTGAAGAAAGGAAGAAAAAATTGGCTCCTGCCTTTTCCGTTAATGCATGATGTTCCAGCAAGAGTTTGAATTCGGTTTACTGAGAGTATTTTTCACGTTGCTGTCCCTCAAATAATCTGCACTTCAAGTTTGAAGGTTTATCATAATCTAAAATTACAAAAGTAAGATACAATCGTAAGTTACTCAGTTAAGATCTCTCCCCACCTCCCGTCAGAGGCTCTTAGAATACGCCAACTGCACTCCTCCTGCAAAAGGGTAATGCCCCTGCTCCAAAAGGGTTATTCTTGGTATGATGATAAACTGCATCATTGCCAGTACTCTCAGTTCCACTCTGACTCAGAGTAGTTGTGTTTGTTAGAGACCTATGTATGGGTCCAGTAGATTTGTTTAAAAGTGATTAATAACGGATAAGAATACTTGAAACCATATAACTATGTTAAAAATACTTTTATTAAGAATAATTTCTTGAAATCATATTGTTGCTTGCAACCTCCATCCCACAAAAAAAAGCAAAAAACAAAAACAAAAAAAGCAACATTGTTATTAAATAACCCAATAAATATTGACATTCTGCAAAATCATCCAACCAACCAACCAACCAACCAACTGTACTAGCAATAATTAGAAAAACAAGTTTAATACTCTTCGAGAGATCTTCAAAAACATTAACTTATATCAGTTTAGCGTAGAACTAGGTCATAGTAGTGGAAGTGAGAATCGAACTGAAAATACTTTTGGACTTTAACTTGTGAACCAGTATTATAAAACAGACACTTAGGCGTGCTTAATAGTTGTATCGTATTAGTTAATAGGTTTGTTTAGTCTCACACCAACACATTAGACTGTTTGTAACACTTGTTGTTACGAACTGATCATCTAACTCAATACTTTGTTCAGCATTGATCATCATTGCTTAATTTCTGGGATTTAGCAGTTATTTAATAATTTTATCTTTCTTTGGTTTGGTTTTATGGCACATCAGCCATTCTAGGTGATTTAATGCCAAATCCATTTTTATACATACCAGCAGTTCTATTTCAAACAATTCAGTTTAGCATAAGGACGCAGTTTAAATGCAAAAAAATTATTTTTCAAACAATTCAGTTTAGCATAAGGACGCAGTTTAAATGTCAAAACAGTTCTACTTCAAAATTCAGTTTAGCATAAGTACACAGTTTCAATGTCAAAAACAGTTATATTTCAAACAATTCAGGTTAGTATACAAAAAAAGTTATATTTCATACAATTCAGTTTAGCATAAGTACGCAGTTTAAATATCAAAACAATTCTTTTAAAAACAATTTAGTTTATTATAAGTACACTGTTGAGTTCTATTTGACCCATTGCTAAGACCCTATCAGGTGCTACCACTCCGGGCCAGAGTGGACCTGGGAGCGATGGCAATGAAAGGGTACTCCGAATTCCCCAAAGCTGTAACATTACTGAAGCCTCACCATCAGATTGTTTCGTGTGATATCCAGGACACTCATTAAGGGGGTTCTTACCCGATCTGCAGTCGGTGTATTATGCAGCCCCAATCGACTGGGTAAAATTTTATCTTAGTCTGGTTCAATGTTAGAATAATTGGATACTCTATGAGACTCGACCTAACAATGCCAGAAATGAACTTTCCAACTATCACTCTAAGGCGACACATATAAGTGGTTAATTTTTTTTTTAAACTGGAATAGTAGGGTACTCAGTGAGACCCGACATCACAATGATTTTTGTGTTTAGATTGTAAAACTCCTCTCTAGGGTAGGCGTCTTTATCTTATTTGGGAATATTTAAACCGGGCTGAGGTGTGATTAGTGAACGGTTGTCGTCATATAATTGATTGGTTTTATGGCATATCAACTCTTATAGGTTATTTAATACCAATTCCCATTAACATACACACACACATACACACACATATATATATACTTATGGTTTGCAAGCGCATAGTTTGTAGACAGCATTTTTAAACGAGCCAGAGTTTATTTGTTTGCACTCAGTTAAATGGTTTCAAGAATTTCTAACACAAATAATTCAATTGAATATTAATCATTTTTTGCAATCAAATGGTTTCAAATATTTCTATCCAGCAAAAATAATTCTATTTAGAACTAATCTTTTGTTAGCACACACTTAAATGTCTTCAAGTATTGCTAACGCCAACATTTTTTTGCACACAGTTAACTGGGTTCAAATATCACTGCGTGATATCAACAATTTGATGTAATAATCATTTATTTGTTTGCACACAGTGAAATGGTCAAACATTTCTATAGTATCCATGGATAGGATCCAATCAGGTACTACCCCTCCGGTTCATAGTGGACTTAGAAGTCATGTCAATGAAGACTTACTCCTCATTCCCCAAGCTCCAGAATTAGAGCCCGACCATCAGATGTAGTTTAATGTCATATCCTGGACACTGGTTGGAGGGGGTCATACATCTCTGCAGAGATGCAGTCGGGGTGTTCTACAACCGCAGTCGGGGTGTTCTACGACCGCAGCCGACTCGGCTGGAGTGTCGTCATAGGAAACAGGGACGGTGAGCCAACGTCAAACACTGATCGAAGATATTTTCGTTTCATTGTAAGTTGCATTTGAGAAAGGCATAAACTTATCCATTTTCACCACAGTTTTACGAAAATAGTAGAGAAGAGTGGGCTTTCAAGCCTTGCTAGAGCTATCGAAAAACAAAACTCTGATTTCAGACATTTTTACCAGGCTTGACTGGTAAGGAGAGTGGCTTGATGTCCATCAAGGTTAAAAACAAGACTTTCTATAGATCAAAGGCCATCAAGCCACTCAGTCTGATGACCTGTGAAATGTATTGTTAACACCTTGGAAGGTCAAAACATGACTCGAGTAATTTCAATGGTTTGCTTTTATTTACATCAGAATATATAAATTTGCTGTTTTTATGGACGGTATAATATTTAAAGTTATGGTGTCTTATTTTCCTATTTCAATATATACTCACACATTGGCAATGGAGAGATTGTTTATATTTGGAGTTCAGGTTACTTTATTATAAGAAAGCGAAAAAATTCCATTTACTTCAACTCCGATTAGTTTTGCAATAAGCCATTTTCTTTTCCTGTTCCGCCTCGCAATCGGCATGATACTTCATCTCTATTCTTTTTTTTTTTTTAATGTTTTGTTCGCTGTGTGCAAGCGCGGATTGAAAAGTCCCAACATAATTTAGTCGGTTCTAAGGTTACAGACAAAGCAGACATTTTTCGCTAAGGATGAGGAAAGAGATGAGGAGAAAAAGAAAACACACACACGCACGCACACACAAATATATATATATATATATATATATATATATATATGCATTTATATATATATATATATATATATACGTCTCTCTCTCTTTTTCTCTCTGTGTGTGTGTGAGTGTGTGTGCGAATTAATTCTCTGGGTAACTAATCGATTTAGGTTTTTATGATTTGTTTGCTCGATTTCGTCGTTAGAGACAAAAGGACGACGCAATTATGAAAGCGAAATCAAAACCCGGCAAAACAAGAAGATGTTTCTTTTTATGTATGGAGGTATAGTTCAATCGTTAGAGTGTCGGTATACCAAGTGAGAGGTCTAGAGTTTTATCGTGGTAAGTCAAACAAAATAAAAAACTTTAATTTCAAAATCGAAAGTAATATAGCTAAACAGTTATTCGAAACATTCTAAGATTATTTGGACAATTCCCAGCTCAATAACTACAAATTGCCGGAAGAAACAAATTTTTGATCGAAAGAAGTAAAAAATATACTGTTTTTCGTCCTCACGGCCACTTACCTTCTATCTTACAACTCTTTCAATTAAGACGTGCGACATATACTGGACATTACTCGTAAAGAAAGGACGAACTACATAGGAACACACTAGTTTGCTTTTTAGTATAATATCACAAAATCCAGATCTGTCAACCAAAATCACTGTCCTGTTTTGTTTTCATGAGACTTTTCAATAATAATAATAATAATGATAATAAAAAATAGTAATAATAATATAATAATATAATAATAATAATAATATATATATATATATATATAAGTGCATACAAGTCGTTCCTTCCAACCTTAAGCTGAAAGGACCAAGCTGTTTTAAGAAGGCCCGCTCTATACAAAAACGACCGAGCTTGTTAAAAAACCGACGTTACAAAATGAACCTCGGTGACTGAGTTACGGGGAGGCAATCATCAGCCGGGTAGATATATAGGTTACTACAGTAGAGGTGAAATTATATATATATATATATATATATATAGAAATATAGTGTTAGAAATAAGTATAAGACACCCCATTAAATTGTTAATAATTTTCTTATTGCTGCAGAAATTTCTCTGAAAATTTGTGTATGGTACCTAGATCCGATGCCATTAGTATACATATTCAATTTTATAACAACTTTTCACCAAAAAAATGTTATGAATAAAAAAATAATACGTTTCCGAGGGTGGAAATAAGCTTAGGACAGTTTTGAAAATTTGTACAAAATTCAATATTTACATTTATTTCCTTTCAATTGTAATACTTCAACACACTTGTTTTGCATTGAATCAATAAGTTTTCTGAAAGTTTCAGATGGAATTTCATCCCAATACTTTTAAAGTTTCTCTATCTTCAAGTTGACGTTTATTTTTTTATACTCTTCTTGATAAAATTCCCCACAAATTTTCTATTGGGTTTAAATCTGGAGACATCGTGGGCCAGTCAAAAACTTAAATATTTTTGGTTCTAAACCAGTCTTTCGTGAGCTTGAAAGTGTGTATGGCTGCGTTGTCCTGTTGAAAAATGGATTTATTTGTGTCTAGACAATTCATAAATGGGAAAAGACTTTTTTCCAACACATTGATATATCGACCAGGATTTTGATTCCCTTCCATCACGACTAAATCAGCCTTTTCAGACACAGAAAAAGCTCCCCAAACCATAATAGATCCTCGTTCAAATGGTCTTTTTGAAAACAGCTGCTTCTCCTTTCTTAAATCATACCAATAACATTGGGAGCCGTCGGGTCCATCCAAATAAAACTTATTTTTTATCAAAAAACGCCACAGTTTCCCGTTTCTCCTTTGTCCATGTAACTTTTTTCTTTACCCAATCTACGCGCATCTTCTTGTGTTAAGCAGTTAAAGCAGGAGCTGTCTTCCTGTTTCGATATACGAGATTTGGCGATTTATGGAGAAGTTGACGAACTCTTCTGGGAAGGATGGGTAAATTCTGGGATTTTTGCAGATCTTTTGAGCTTTATTGTCCTTTAGAAGCTTCTCGAAAAAGTCGACGTCTGGCTGCGTTTATAATTTTAGGTGAACGACCTGAACTTTTTCTGGTGCCACACAATTCAGGATCCTTTAGATAATTTCTCACAACTGTTCGGGACCTTGACAGTTCTCTTGCAATGAAGTGTGTGTGTGTGTGTGAGAGAGAGAGTATTCATTATACATGAATAATTATTTCTCAACGTAATCAATTTCCTTTTCAATGCACATTAAACAGAAAATTCATTATCGAAAGTTTGTTAATAATCAGATTTCATACACCTCTATCTTTTCCTCGTATATATATATATATATATATATATATATATATATATATATATATGAGAGTTATGCTCTAGCCCCAAAATCCAATTGGGTTTAAGGTTATTTTCTATTAAATATTTTGATTTGATCATTCATCATACAGAATTTCAGTACTGAAAGAGTTCACACACACACACACACACACACACACACACACACACACACACACACACACACACACACATTCATCTTTGTGTTCAAGACAATAAATGTTAAAACGATAATCTGCTTACATTTTTGGTATATCACTCTCTAGACATAAAAGAAAAAAAAACACAAACAAACAAACCAAAAAACACTAATAACCAGGAATTATCAATATTGCAAAACCTTTCTAAGGACCAGATTCTAAATATCCCATTTTAGAAGTATGGAGATCAAGACGATAATAATCCTTGTTACAGTTTTACATATTTGAGTATTACGTTTGGGAATTATGCTTCCTAAACGATATATTTATAGTGTTTGCAGACTTCAATAGAAAATATATTGTCCAATAAAAAGCTTACACAAAACATTAAAGTAAAGTTGTCACAATTTATATTTTTCAACATTTTAGGCTTAGGGTTGTTCTCGTGGAGTAATGGTTAAATAGATGGACTACGGAATCGTAGTAAGCGCGTTCGAATTCCAGTCGCTCTATTACATACACTTTCGAACAAATACCCTTGGGCAAAGAATGAACCTCCCTTATCCCACCCAGCTATGGGTTAGATAGTACCTCTACTGGTCTTCTAGAAGGATGGATTTGGCTTTAAATAACCCAAGAAAGTTGATATGCCATTAAACAACAAACATATTCATTTCGTTACGTTTAAATAACAAAATATACGTCCGTCGAAAAAATATAACGGGTATGTTTTCTCTTTTTACTGATAACGCTCCCAGCCCACTCAGCTAGGTCTGTAGAATACACCGACTGCATCTCTGCAGAGAGGTAAGACCCCAACCCCGAGAGTTCTAGATATGACACTAAACAATCTGATAGTGAAGCTCCAGTTATCCTATAGGGAATGCGGAGTACCCCTTCATTGCCATTGCTCCCGGTGTCACTCTGATCTGGAGTGGAAGCACCCGATAGGCTCCTATCTATGTATCAAATAGAACTGTTTGACATTTAAACTGAGAGAAAACAAATGACTTATGCTAAATTGAATTGTTAGAAATAGAACTGTTAGAGATTAAATTGTATCTGAGCAAATGACTGATGTTTAATTGAATTGTTAATGATACGTTGCCATACTTGGAACCATTTGACACCTGTGTAAATGAATGAATAGTGTTGAATAGAATAATTATCATTAAATAGCAATACCTGTAGCCACAAAACTGTGTGCAAACAAATGATTTATATTGACTAGAATTATAAGTGTTATTTGAAATAATTGAAACCATTTAACTGTGCAGAAACAATAGCAATATTATTGTGCAAAAAAAAAAAAAAACCCAAATTATTTTTAACTCTTTAAAAAAGGAAATTACTGACAAATGAATCCTTTACATCTCATATATATCTATTTAAATGCGTGCAAACAAATGACTGATGTTAAATTATTTTTATATAGCAATATTTCAAATCGTTTAAATTTTTGCAAACAAATGATTAATAGTAAATAGAATTATTCGTATTGGACAGCAGTATTTGAAACCATTAAAATGTGCTTAAGATTGAAATCAGGTTAGTTTTAAAATGTTAGATACAAAATGTGTTTACAAATCATATATCTAATATATATGTATGGTCAGGATTTGGCATTGAATAAACTGCAATGGTTGATATGCCATAAAACCAAACCAAACCAAACCAAACCAATGGCCATGCCTCTTAGTAATCAAATAAAACTAAAAGTCGTTAGAGGAGCAATATCTTAATTCATTTTCTCTTTTTAAAATTTTCTAAAGTAAGTCTTCTACACAAATTTTTGAAGATCAGTCACATTTTGTTCTAAGAATAAGGTGAAATAATCATAAAAAAATAAAATAAAACCGCGATGTTTATAGTTTATGCGTATGCGTATATATATATATATATATATATATATATATATATATATATATACATATATATTATAGTTTATGCGTATATATACATACATACATATATATATATATATATATATATATATATACATATATTCTATTGGTGTTATCGACGAGTTACGGGAATGCAGGAAAAAGAGTGTGCATATGTATTAAACAGGAAAGAGCCATCTACAGTTTAAGTGGTTTGGTTTAGTTTGGTCTGTTTAATGGCTAATCAACCCTCGTGGGTTACTTAATGCGAAAGCTATCTTTGAAGAAGAACAGTAGTGGTGTTATTTAAGCTATAGCAAGGGGGATAAGGGGCTTCATACTGTTCACAAGGGCATTAGTTCAAAAGCGAGCGTAATACTGCAACTGGAGTTCGAATTCACTTACTACGATGTCGCAGTACAGCACGTTAGTCATTACACCACGGAGACTCTCCACCACTTTTAAGTGGCAAATCTCTGACATTAGAAGACCATATCTCGGCAGCAATATCTCATCAGCTGAAAGTGTTGTCAATATACTCATTGGAAAGGCATGTACTGCTATTAACAGGATGTCGATCATATGAAAATCTGATCTCTCAGTAGTGTCAGTACTACTATATAGTTGCACCATTTGGACTCTAATGAAACGCTTGGAGAAAAAGAATGCTGTGTTTTGTTTTTAAATGTCCTAGAAGCAGGATCCCACAAAACCGTAGCTGTTCAGCTACTTGTCTCCTATATCACAAACAATCCAGAACCAGCAAGACATGCTTGACAGTGCTGGAGAAGTAAGGATCAACTCATAAGCTACGTTCTTTTATGGACTACTACACATGGACGTGTTGGCTAACTAGCGAAGAATTGATAAATCAGTTCTGTGCGGACAATGGATGCAGTCAAGAGAACCTGTCCAAAAGCAACGAAAGAGAGAGAGAGAGAGAGAGAGAGAGAGAGAGAGAGAGAGAGAGAGAGAGAGAGAGAAGGGACACTATGTTATCAATATGACTTGAGGATGATAATTTTTCAAATATTTTGGGAATTGGGTTCCTTGTCTTTGATGTGGATTGATGAGAGTTTTTATAGCACGACTGCCTGACAAGTGATAATTAGATAGTCGTGAAATATTTTCATTTACTTGTTAGACCAACTTGAAGGAAATACTTAATTGAATGACTAGTATAGATGTTAGAACATATATATATATATATATATATATATATATATATATATATATATATATATATATATATATAAAATGGTGCATTTAATAAGTTTCCAGGTTTTCTCGTACAGGCATTTAAAATTGTTGTAGGCCCTTGAAAATTCAGTATCTTATTGCTATAAACCTTATGAGATGACTGACCAATTTTCATGATTTCAGATTCAAATGAACAGCTACAGCAGCAATTGGAATACACCCTACTAAATCCCGATTGTCACAGCTGGTGAATTTCAAAAATGCAATTTGGACGTCAGGACACTTCAGAACAACGATATGCAATAAAATTCTGTTTTAAATTTAGAAAAATGCCACAGAAATGTATGGAATGCTTCAGGCTGCTTTTGGAGCATCTTGCGTGAATCCAGCATCAGTTTTTGAGTGGCATAAGAGATTCAAGGAAGGCAGGGAGTTTGTGAAGGATGATGAGAGGTGGGGGAGGAGTAAGGAAGTCAATACACCACAGTTGATTGGCCAAAAGGTTAGGGTTAGTGTTACTATGTTGAGGTTTTAAGGGAGTTCAAGAAGAGATTCCTTGGGAAGAGGCCAGCACTCTTCAAATCGACTCAGTGACATTTCCACCTAGACAATACACCAGTCCACAACTCCCTCCCAGTCACAGACTATTTGACCAAGATGGGTATCAAGACAGTTCCTCACCCTCCCTATAGTCCAGACCTTGCTCCATATGACTTTTCGTTTTTCCCTAAGCTCAGAGGCTGTCGTTATGAGAGAATTGAAAAGATGAAAGAGGCTGTGACGAAGGTCATTGACACGCTCACACAAGAGGACTTCCATGGAGCCTACCAGACGTTGTTGGAACGGTACAACAAGTGCATTGCAGCCGGAGGAGATTACTTCGAAGGAGACTAGAGTTTCATGTGTGTATTATCAATAAAAAGTGCTCATACGAAAAAAAGTCTGGAACCTTATTTAATGATCCTCGTATATCAAAATTTTTCGCAGCTTTCAGTACTTCTTTCACATAATATATATACATATATATATATGTGCACGCGCATGTGTGTGCATTTTAGGGATATACAAAGTTGTACTTAAACCATGAAATGCATTTACTATCCTTGTTCATACAGCAGTTAAACACTCTAGTCACACTGTTTCTCACAATTCTTGAAATAACAAAAATATAAAAATGTCACATTTTAGGGGTTTTGGCTGAGAACTTTCCAAATCACAATTATATATAGATATGGATAGAGAGATAGCTAGATAGATCAGAATTTTAACCTGCCTCATATTCGTTATGATTGATCTATCTATCTATCGTGGGAGGTACTCTTTGTAGTTGGCAGTATCGAGCTTGTTGGTGCACTGACGTGTGCATTGCTTGACTCTGTGTATGATTTGAAAATCACCTAGATAAACATGCAACATGGTTGAAATAGGGTACCTTAAGCCAAAAATGTAGCCCATGCTCGAAACCATTGTTGCAAATTCGTTACGTAGCATTCAGTATCGCATAGTCAAGTGTGGTTTATTACTTTTACGACCTCAGTAAAAACATCCGGAGCAGCCGAATCGTGTTTCCTGTTACTGAAATATTGCAAAACTTTTGTCTCACCCTTGTCATAACTGTATGTTTTTGTTTCTATAAAATATTGAAAAGTTTTATGTTGATGTCTTTTTTGTTTTATTCAGTTTTTCTCCCTTTATTTTGCCCCCACAAATTCATTCTATTTCTGTCTGTGAGTAGTATAATTTTTTGGCATCTCAGACCATAGGAAGCAATAAATCAGTCGATAACACAGATATTTTATAGAACCATCATCAATATCATCTGATTGTAAAACTCTGACATCTTAAAGACAGTAATATTTTCTCGAATAATACATTTGATACCATTCTGCGTAAATATTATAACATCTTTGCGTTGGTTGTTTAAATGCTTGATTCAGCATGTCACGAAAACTAGACTTCTTCTGATATCTAACTGGCCAATTTATATTTATGCCAGCCTAATCAAACGTCTGGATTTGTTGATTTTAAAATTCTAATATTGCAAACTCTTTTTAAAAAAATTAAAACAAGATATACAAGCAGTAAAATAACTCTGTTGAATTGAGCAACTTTTTAGCTCCATACTTATGTTTTTCCACACAGTCACCCCCATTGACCAACTGTTTTTGATGACAATGAACAGGAATCTTGATATATTCACTATACGGTATAAGTTGTTTAAGTGTGCCCATATTTTCATTTGAATTTTAATATTATGATGTTTCTAAGATAGTAAGTAACAACAAAAAGAGACTAGAAACAGCATAAGTTTTTCTAATTATTACAGAAATGCCGGACGAATGGGGCACTCAGCAAGACTCTAACTTACTTATACTGGTTTGCAAGTCTAGCCACACGAGATATCCATGTTCGTTTTTGTAGTTTTTTTACTAACCTTTGCTTTGATGTGGCACAAGACCAGAAGTATGGGGTACCAAGTGAGAATCGAACTTACTATCAATGGTCTACTAATCTAGCTTGCAAACCATTACACCTCGTAAAATACCTATGTCCTCTTTTTGTATATTCTCATTTTGCTTCGTAGCCTGACTATGTATCTGTTTTATTCATTGATATTCAAATTAAATGCAGCCACTGTCCAACATCCCTACAAAACAAACAAGCAACAAACTAATTTATATACTAAACTGAATTGTTTAAAATTTAATTCGGCGATAAATGACCCGAAAAGGGTTGTTGCGCCGTAAAATAAAACAAATAACCAACAAATTAATTTAAAGCTTCATGGCAATACCTCTATCAGGGTTGCCTTTTTCTTGTTACCTAAGCTGAACATTTATCTCAAGGATAAAATCTGAGGACATGGGGAAAAATAAAAGAAATACAGAGCAGAGCTTCATACCATATAAAAAGTGGAATTTCAAAAGTGCTTTGACCAATAGAAAACACAATGGAGTCAGTTTACTGAATGTAAAGGGAACAATTTTAGAGAATATAAAAGTTTCATTGTTCAATTCTGTCTCAGTAAATACAGCTTCGGTACGGATATTTTTCAACACACTTCCCATGTATGGAGCATTGTTGATTTTTGGTAAGATTTTCTTTCATCTTATTTTTGTTATTTTTTGTAGTACTACTTACAACGTTTTCTTTTTCTACGACATTTAAGTAGGTAGCACGGATCATAATGGTTGAAGTGGCTCCGATGAGATTGGAACTCATATTTAGTACCCTTATCAGCTTGTCTGAAACAACAGTATCGTACCGGAAGTCAACCATTTGACGTCACTGAAATGTAGTCATATAGCTAAACTTTTCTTTGTCTATTTTATTTCACGCTGTATTATTTGCTTTCACTAAGTAGTAATTTATGTAACAGAAGACAGAATTCTTTATATGAAGCTTGTCATTATTAAGTTTCGACTACTTTTTCTTTTATCATATTTCTGTTACTTTTTGTCATAAGACATTCATCCTGCTTACTTAGCGGTCGTAGAATGTAAAAACGATCTGAGTATTGAGGAAAAAAACAAAAACAAAGTAAAAAGATAAACTATGATATAAGTGTTATTTATTTCATTTTTTTTTTTCGCGCGCAAACCTTTTAGAGAATTTCGCTGATTTTGCAAAGATTTGATTGAGGTGAAAATTACGTTTATTTTTATTTTTATTTTTATATCTTGGCGTTTAATCATCTTAAAAGCCTCCATATTTAAAAGTGGCAAGAAAGAATTTGTTTATTTTCAGTGTATCTGCGCAGCATTTGACAGAAGACTGAGGGTAAAAAGAGGAGCAAGAAAGAAGGAAGTAGAGAGAGAGAGAGGGGGGAGCGGGAAAAGGGAAGAGAGAAGTGGGTAGAGAGCAAGATAAAGAAAGCAAGGAGCGAGAAGAAATAAAGAGATAGGGAGGATGGTGGGGAGAGAGAGCAAAGGCATTGCAGAGAAAAGCGTCGGAGAGAGGGTGTAAGAGAAAGAGAGAGGCGAAGAAGAAAGAAGAAAAATGGAAGGCAGAGAGAGAGAGAGAGAGAGAGAGAGAGAGAGAGAGAGAGAGAAAGAGAGAGAGAGAGATGACACAGCATTATCAAAAGTTAAAAAAGAAAACTCGATATCCTAATATACAGTGCTTCATATGGGAAGATTAAGATGGCAGAATATACACGCACGTAAATTTTATGCTTTAGTGTTTATGTGGCAACACTGCATTTAAAAACAACAATATTTTGCAACCATGCGCTAGATCCCTTCGAGCATCCACTTCTTATTAGTGCAGCAAAGTTATTTTTTAAGTAAAAAGAATATAGATTGTTGAGACTTATTTCACGAATAAATCTTGATCTAACCTTGTGCTAAACTAAGCGACCCTTTATAAATAACTTCACTTGAAGAACTGAAAATTATATTGAAGTGATCAAACATAACGAATTCCAAGTTTAAATATAATAAAACGGGTTCAAGCCTAAATTCGGGTTAAAATGTTTGCGTTATTATAATTTTTATTTTGTATTTTGTATTTTTCAAATAGTCATTATGTTTAAATATAAGTTTGGAAAGCGAACGTTGTGTAACGGTTATCGCCGTAGAAAATATAAATCATTGACCCAAGTTCAAACCCGGGACGAAGCTGTTTACGTTTCACTTCACGATGAAGTCCTTTGGAAAAAGTATTCTTGTCATATGTCTTGTATTCTTGTCATATGTTACTTGGGGAAGAAATTTGCACAGCCAAATGAATAAATAACCGAAATCTTTGAAGGAAACAATATAAAACCACAACAATCTCCTATATCATAGGATCATTTTATTTTGATATTTACTTATAATTATTTTTTTACAGATTTATTTTTTGTTGTTCTATTTAACTAGTATTAAATGAGTCAATTTACTTTTCAGTTCTCGCTAACGCCAGTGGAAAAGGTAAGACTCTGTTCTCTCTCCAGCTGTGGTTATATAGAAGGATAAACTGAACTCTATAGCCTTGGATAGGCAATCAATCTTGGAGGAGTAAAACTCTGAATTCAAACTAGCTTTATCCCGCCAAAAATTGACTTTGTGTCATATCCTACTCATGGTAGAGGGGTTGAGCAAATGCTTGGTATCGTTTGGATCTCTGGTCCTAAGTATCCGGGAATAATTCACTGGCTACCCTTCAGAAGGTTGTTTCTCAACGGATCAACCTCTTTCACTGTACTAAAAAAAGGAGAGTCAAAGCCAATCCTGATGCTTGAGATGCCACTAAAGGGGAATGCCGATGGGGATGAGCTTTTTTTTTAATCCATTCT